>JARHVA010004534.1:115000-175000 GCA_037957365.1 Torreya grandis | reverse complement strand
GAAAAGACCTTTTAGTTATTAACATAATAATATTTATAATAGTTGGAAGTAATTTACAAAAATCTATAGAAGAAGGCTACCATTACATAGAGTTATTATGTAATAACACCCAACCTCACAATAACTAGATAATATTAGATAGAAGACACAACCTTTTTCATGAGAGATAGTCTTGTAACACAAGTTAGTATTCAATATATATATATCTAACATAGGAAGTGTAGAGCCATTATATTAATAATCATTTACTAAATCTACTTACAATATTCATACTATAAAGCAATCATTACACTTTCATTCTAGATATCCAAGGCTATCATCATTCCTTCAAATGTTTAATAATAAAATTTACTCAAAAGGCCCTCATATAATATTACTCCATACTATCTAACCCATTCTACATAAATCTCTAATAGTATATAAATTTTTGAAAACTATATTGTTATAACCATGATATCTATACTTGGAATCTAGGTATGTTAACCTATCTTCTGTTGCTAAATATTCCATGTACACTATCCTAGTTAGAAATAGAATATCTTCTTAATAATATTATAGAATAACCACTAACCAAAAAAAAAAAATGATCCTATCCACATGGCAAATTCATATAATCAAGTAGTTAGTGTACACATTCCTTGACTAACACTTTTTTAAACTTAAACTTTTGTCTCATTTTGAGACAAGATCACAAAGAACCTGGAGTTCACAAAATAAAATACAAGTAAAACACACAAAAACTGTAGATCATTGAAAGTTTCATTTTCTAATTTTCACCCATTACACACTACTTAGCTTCCCTCATAGGTTTTCAACTAAGTAGCAAGCAATTCTACCACCCTTTTAGGTTTTTAATAGACTAGAGAAACTATCCCAGTTAGAAATATAATATCTTCTTAATAATATTATAGAATAAACACTAACCAAAAAGAAAAAAAATGATACCTATCCACATGACACATTCATATAATCAAGAAGTTAGTGTACACATTCCCTAGCTAACACTTTCCTCAACTTAAACTTTTGTCTCATCTTTAGACAAGATCATAAAAAACCTAGAGTTCGCAAAACAAAATACAAGTAAAATGCACAAAAACTACATATCATTCAAAGTCTCATTTTTATTAGTTTTCACCCATTGCACACTACTTAGCTACCCTCACATGTTTTAAACTAACCTATCCTTATAGGTTCCTATGTTCCTACCAAAAAAAAGGTTGACAATCAAAATTTCAAAATTCCCCACTACAAAAAAAAACTTAGCTGGATGGAGGAGGCATTGACAAAGGAATAAATACATTTGGTGGTTGTGAAGTGGATAGATCACTCTAAAAATAAATAGAAGTAGCAGTCTTCATCTGGTACAACTATTGATATAGTTGACTAGGAGGAATAATGATAGAGACATAAATTAACAAAGCAA
Source organism: Torreya grandis (assembly GCA_037957365.1). Taxonomy (NCBI): domain Eukaryota; kingdom Viridiplantae; phylum Streptophyta; class Pinopsida; order Cupressales; family Taxaceae; genus Torreya; species Torreya grandis. The sequence continues at coordinate 173,577 of JARHVA010004534.1, read as the reverse complement.
TGGTACTATCAAACTCAGCCATATTCATCTTATAATTCAACTAGTCAACTAAATAATCCTAAACACTATGTAAAAGTGCCCACAATGGAATCTAAGTGTACATTAGTTGATAAACATCACTATCCATAGTATAAAAAAGAGTGGATTTAGTAGTAATGATTTTCATAAATATATCCACATGTAGATGGGTGAGCTTCTCAACATGGCATTGCACCTAGATCCCAAAAAAGTTATTGCACAACATCTGAGTCGCCAAGTCTCCAACTATTGCATAAAAGAGTCTTTAGCTTGCATGGATGTTTGAAACATAGATGTAAAACCAAAAAAAATGATATAGGTATTAAGCATTATAGCCTCAAAATAACTCATAGTGTTAAACTCTAGGAGGGCACCATTTCATATTTTATCCACTTGTGATTTCCAGTCTATCAACTGATGGACCATAGCCATGGCCTATCTAATCACAATGGTGAGGTCAGCTTAAGAAATCTCTAGGATATTTCATAACTCATTTTACTTCTCCTTAATATATTGACCTTGAAATTCAAGATGGTTAACTTGTTAGATGCTCACAAAATCCTACATAAGTTAGTCCACTATCTTTAGAAGTTTCTTGGGATCTAGCATAAATCCAGGGCCCATAACTTGGGAGTAAAGGGTGAGGAAAGAGTCTTTAATAACATGAATAGTGTTTCTAAGCACACTTTTTAGGTTAGAGTTATCTTGCTACAATTGGGACACCTTATTTTGTAAAGAAATAACAGTCTATAGTATGGACTCCTAAAAAGTGGAAGAACCCTCCAAATGTTTAGCTAAGGAAAGCTTAGAAACATACAAAGATGCTTGAATGGTTGGTGGGGGTATGATAGAGATAAGAGTGGAGGTAATGGTAGGAAGGAAATTTAATAGAGTGAGGGGGAATGAAAATATGGTGAAATGAGAGGGTGTGGAAGGAACATCCTTGAGGGCTAAGTGTTGGAACTCAGATGTTATAGTGGGATTAGGTTTTGGTGAGGCCTAACCTTGGGTTAGGAGGGATTGATTAGTTAAAGAGGTGGAGTCCTCAATGGTAGTTATGGAGGAGTAGTTTGTATAACCTCAACCTATTTTAGAGGACTGGTGTGATACTTAGGCAACATTGACATAGAAAAAGTCTCCAAAATTATTAGTAGAGGCTGAGGTGTGAGGGGCATAGATCATATGGTCATAACATCCCCATATTTTTTAGCTTCCGAGGTGTATTTAGTGGGAGCATTTGACTGTGTTGGTACCACATATATCCTAAGCTTACGCTCAACCCCGTTATTAGTTTGCGTCTTTTCCATCTTAGTAATAATGTTTTGCTTACACATTTCCTCAACCTTAGTGAGATTATTTTATTATGCCTCAATGTCTATAATATACATGGAATTGATTGGGATATTCATTAGCACATGAACTTCTTACGTAGTTGGTAGTGGAATTTCTCCACAGTCACTATTTTCTACAACTCAACTATGGGTTGTGGCTCCACTACTTGTAGGGGCACCTTAATCTACTATGGTTGCTATGCCTCTAAAACTTTTTACTTTGCCATTTGCTTCTATAATTTCTTCTCTTCCTTTCTTATTATATGTTTGGAAATTCATTGTACTTATTCTCATGCAACCTATTTTTCCTTTAAAGTTTATGCATCCAACACTACCTCTTCAGTATTAGTGAGGGGTTCATATAATTATGACAAAGAAGAAAACACAATGAATATGTGTACTATTTACTAAGACACACAACCCTTTTAACACCTTAAACTAGGTTAGTCATCGTGAAGTGATGCTGTAGTCTCTCCTAAAGATATAGGAGTTGTTACAGACTATTGGGCTATAAATGTAACTTCTTACTCTTCCTCCTTAATAGTAGGTTTATGTCTTTCTATCATGAGATACTTATGCTAGAGTGATGTTGATGGAATCTTAGTAAGAGGATTAATTGGATGGGTTGAATAGGACTCACTGAAGCTGACTTATATAATAATTTATTCTTGGAGTCATTGAAGTTTGGCTTCCTTCCCTATAGTATCAACAATAATCGACTATGAACAAGATGGGAATTTTACCCATAAATGTTTGGGATCCTACTTATGGATTTAAATTATATGCACTGATTTCCAAAATAAAAATTATTTTTCTTCTTCCCTCTCATATAGATCATTAGCCATGTCTATGAGAATCTCCTAATAGACCTCTTATTTGTCTATTTGAATGTTCTACCACTGACATTCCACAATAATCTAAGGCACATGTGGGTTATCTCACCATGTCTTTTGACTATGAGTCTTCCTTCATGGAGGATAAGGTGATCAATGACTTGAAGGAGATTTACACTTCCCTTGATCTAATGGAGAAAACATCATTGGGGAATTTTGTGTGATGTCCACTAGAATGGGAACATCAAGTGGAATTATCTATAAAGGGGTCACTCTACGTGTGACTAGAGTTTTTTACTGGGCAAATTTATTTTATGACATATGCATATCAATAAAGAAGGGAAAAGGCACAAATGAAGCCTTTAGAAGATCATGAATGAGGACATAAATTCCATTTAGAAGTTTCAAAACCATCACATGTTTGCCTTGAAATTGTATCATAGGTGATAGAATTCTCGGGTTACTAAGAACCACTTCCATGAGTTCATCTCACCATACATTGAATAGATGTTGATGTGCAAGTAACCACTTTCAATATGTTTTCAAATGAGATTATAGAATGTAATTTTTGGCCATTAATCCACACTAGGATTGACAACACCTTTTAGAGACTTCCATTAAGTGAATACAAGCAATAGAACCAGAAACTGATATTGAAAAGTTTATTTTATAGACACGATAACTTTTGAAATATTAATTATAAGCTTGGAAATAATAAATTTTGGCCAATTAAATTATTCCACCTGTTGGATCATCTGATGAACATTATCAATGACCCTTTTTGTGGCCTCCTTTTTAGCTTTTATTATTTGTCAAAAGTGCATAGTAATGTACTCTGCTAAGATGTAGACTACATCATTAGGGATGTCATCCAAAGGAATTCCATGATTTCCTCAGGTATAGGCCTCTTTAATCTCTATAAGAATCAAAAGAAAAATTTGTAAGGTAGAATCGAGCATCCACATGTCATTAGGCCTGTGGACCTTGCCATCACAACCTCATTCAAATATATAGTGATGTTCACAGACAAATATATTTTCCCATCATTATACCTTCCCAACAGAAGTTCTATTATGTCACTCAATTGGCCAAATGTAGGTAACCAAATTAGGTGCTCCACATTAGTGTTATGGAAGTTGTGTGGTTGTACAATTGATAAAGGTTATATATCCAAGGCTACTTTAGGGACAAACAATCTTTCTTTAGTATGTTTAAGATAAGGATATGATTAAGGATGTGAAAATTTTGCTTGGCTTATATTTGTGCCAACCTTGATGTATTATAATTATGCAGTGGAGAGCATTTTTATGAATTGTGGTTGTGTATAAGTGGTCATCTTGAATATCTTTGTGTTGTGGCTAATTTGGTTGGAATATGAAGAGTAAAAATTGGTGTGAGAGACTTGGATAGATGATCAACAAATTGATTTAAAATAGCTAAGTATGAAATGATGATTTAATTGGAAAGAGGGGATATATATATAGGTCTTCATGCATCTATTGCTATTCTTTGCATTTAAATGTGCCAAATTATCTCAGGATCTTATTTTGAAAAGCATTAGTAACTAAATATTCAAATTGATTAGTTGGCACACTTTTTATCGATGTGGCATATTTTTATGATGGTTAAATGGAATGATGTGACTTGTGAAATCTATAAATTAATTATTCTTTTTCTTGATGTGTATTGGTATAGTGATTTGGGATCTATGTCACCTATCTTACATGCATGGTTTTTAACATCCATCCCTTAGTCGTTAGCCATCATCAAGATCTCTATCATAGATAGCTTCCCAAACTTAATTATCTTTCCTTACCACCTAATTTAACCTCAGCATAGACTCTTTCCTCTTGATTATTCATAATGGCTCCTGCTTGTGGGTCATTAGTGCCAATTTATTTACATGAACTACTAAAATACACACACAACATAACAAAAACCAAACCCAATCCACGCATCATGAATGAAAATGAATCCTATACTAAACTGGTGAAAATAACCACCTATCCTTTCTTGGGTACACAACTTACTAGTGGTAGGGTTTTAGCCTACTGCCATTCACCTTTCTAGGAAAAATGGTACCTTGTAAATACCTTAGGACTACCATTCCTATTTATGGTAATGCATGAATAATATATGTTCCCTTCCAATAGATGTTTAATTTTATTAGAAAGGTTCAAAACTGGCTATCATACAAGATAGGCTGATCTATTTGAAATCCTTTAGTATGTAGATTCTTATCATGCCAAACTTTCTATCTGCACTTATTTACCTCTTATGTCTAGGATACTCTATGGTAGTCTTAATCCATTATGTGTAGGTCTAATATCCTACTCATTAAATATTCTTGATCTCCCATACACATAATAATTATGATTCATAGGGTGGGTACAACATACTCTAAGGGCATTATTGCTTCTAGACCATAGACTAGTTGAAAGGGGGTAAACCCTAAGACACATTTATAATGGGTGTAATATGCCCATAAGACCAATAAGTCTATCCTCCCAATCATCTTTTTGAACATCACAAATTTTTTTAACTAATTTACCTAATAATTTATTTGTAGTCTCTATTTGACCATTCACCTAACGGTGCTAAGCTATTCTTTTATGGTGAGATATGAAGAATTCATTAGTAAGTGTCTTTATGGTTTTATTCAAAAAGTGTGTACCTTTATCACTTACCATCTTAATTGGATACCCAAACCTAGTGATTATGTTTTCATATAATAAATTCATTGTATCCTTTGCACCAAAGCTAGTTATTGTAACAACTTCGATCCACTTGGTAAAATAGTCAGTCACAATGATTATATAATGTGCATGATTGAATTTAATAGGTAGATTGATAGATATAACAAAATTAATCCCTTATTATTCAAATGGTTTCCTGGAAATAATTGGCTAAGTGGACTTTTATCCCGTTGGTTTGGCTTCCCTATCCTTTGATAGACATCACATTGCTATGTGATTTAGTTTGCATCCTGAAATAAATAAGACCACTATAGGCCACTTTTCAAAACTTTTCTTGTAGTGACATCTCTAGTGAAGTGACCTACAATAATGCCTTGATGTACTTGTTCAAGTAATTGAGGTCATCCATGCTCTTGTGGTACTCTACATAGTACTTCATCCTTACCTAAATATATAAGAATCCTCCAATGATACTAAAAAGAAGGGCCTTAGTTATCAATTGCTTTTTTTATCAGTCTATGTAATGTTCTATAAATGCCCCATATTCCAAAAACTATGTGATCTCTTTCAGTTGTTTAGAAATCATAAACACCCAGAATAAGTGTGCATCAGGTAATTCACCAAGAATTTTTTGGTTCTTCACCATTTTAGATCTGACTAAAATGATCCAGTCCCACATTCTCTTAACTAGGTTTGACATTAATACAAAACTAGAACTCCTAAAAAAAATTAACCATTGAGATAAATGATCTCTTAATAAAGGTTTATTCACCAAGTAATGTAAGGTTTGATGATTAGTGAATAGATCAAATGGTGTAGCTAACAAGTAATGGCAAAATTTATGCAATGTAAATACTATCACGAGGTCTTCACGCTCAGTGGTAGTGTAATTATTTTTAGGCATAGATAGCTTCTAAATAGAAAAATAAATGGGGTGATCTAAGCCACCTTCTCGTAGCTATGCCAACATAATGCCAACTATGATCCCTGGTGCATCCACATGTATGTGGAAGGAATTAATCTAATCTATAAAAATCAATATTGGTGTAGTTATCAACCTCTACTTTAAATCGATGAATGCTGCATGATATTCATTTGTCCAGATGAACAATGTATCCTTCCTTAATAAATTCTCTAAAGAGGCTAATATTATAGTATACCCCTTTTATTTAAACTTTTTATAGTGGATTGTATGTCCAAGGAAGGATCACACCTCTATCATAATTTTGGGCAGTGGCATTCCCACAATTAATGTGATCTTGGATGAATCTACCAAGATACCTTTGTTGTAAACTACATGACCTAATAAAACCCTAAAGGGTGTAAAAAAATCATTTTTTAAATTTGAGTGCTATCTGTAATGTTTTACATCTTTCTAACATCAATATTAGTTTAGACAAATGATTTATAAATAATGAAAAGACTACCCAATCATCTAAATAAACTTCTAAGAAATCATGGATGAAATCCTTAAACATAGCTAAAAAAACCCTTGAGAAAACTATAATGCATTTTTCAGTCCAAATGACATTACCTGATATGCAAATGAACCCCATTGTATTGTAAAGTTGATATTGGATCTATATTCTTCTATGATTAGAATCTAATGGTACCTACTAAAACTGTCAGTAAAGGAATACACCTCCTGTCCAGTGACCACTTCCAGAACTTCATCAGTAAATAAGACAGGGAAAGGGTCATTAACACAAGCCTCATTTAAAAAATGATAGTCATCATAGACTCTTACCTCATCAATATTTCTTGGCCAAACTGCCATAGGACTCACCTACTCAGATTTCTCCATAGGAAAGATAATTCCAGCCTTTTGCATATGGTCTAGTTAAGCCTTGACCTCAAATTTTATGTTTGGGTTCAAAAAATATGGTATTTTCTTAATCAATCATGGGTAATCTTGTTCAATGTGCATCTCCCCTAGAGATGGGTCCAAACCCTTGATTTTAGTTAACTTGGTTGGGAAGACATTAATAATCTTGTAAAAGCTATAATACTTTAGATATGTCTTATTATGACCAATAATCACCAATATGTGCCAATTTTAGAACAACCTTGATTAAAATGTTCTAAATGTGCTCCTTTGAGGGCTCATGGTAAATATTGCATTATTCCTTAGGAATGAATCACACAGTAGTTATTCAGCTTCCCTTTTTGGAATGTTAAGATGTCGTAACCTTTATTCTTTAGATGATTCTACAACTGGACCTAAAAGTGTCTCAACTTCTTATTTTTGTTAGAATAATTATGCAAGAGCCAAATAATCCTTAGCTAAATTCATTGTCCACTCATATTCATCTTATTCTCTATGATATAGTTGAACAAAGATATTTGCCTTATCTTTCTATGATTTATAGGCCTGCACAACTTTATTCAAATTGCAGACTATGTTGTGGGATGATGATGAAATAGTTATTTCATATAATTCTTCAATCCTCCCATGGGATAAAAATACATTTACATTATATAAAACCTTTTATGTCAAAGGGTTATCATCTTTGAAGATAAAGTTCTGAATGAAATTGCCTTGAACTTGTGCCCAATGTATTATCTCCCTTCTACACTCTTGGTGTATATACCAAGTAGTAATAAGGGTATCCAAAGTATAGTGGAATATATGTACCCAATAATTTGGGGAAATATCATCCCTAGTCCAAACCTCAATGCAATGATAAATATGAAGCTTAGGGTAATGTCCTTCATGAAATATTGGTTAGTCCTTCCTGAATCCTTTTGGTAATTAGAATTAGGCTAGAAGGATTTTATATGCTTCATCTTATTGCATTTGTGCCTCCTTATGTACATCCCACCAGTTTTAAATAATCCCCTTCATTGAATATGTGAGATCATTGAATCTCTAGTCATTATTAGGCACATATTGTTATAACTCGAGAATAAACTAACCAACATCCTTAGTAATAAAGTAGTGTGCTAGTTGGCATTCTATTATAAAAACCATGCACAAAGGTCATAATTCATGGTCACCCTTAATCTAATTGATAATGTGAGTGCTAGAATCTCCACTTACCAAAGAATACATATCCCTAGGTAGAATGACTTATCTCATTAGTTCTATGTAATATTGATCTATTTGACTAGCCTGATATACAAAATCTATGCCTGACTAAGTTGGTGACCCTATGGACATGGAACGTACATCATCTTCCAATAATGGTGGAATCTCTATACATGGTAATATAGAATTGAGAGGTAACTCATATAAATACAATGGTACCTTTTGGTAGGCTTGTGTGATTATAGAAGAAGTTAAATTCAGTGGCTTTTCAAAGCCTACCATATGTCTTCAATATTCACCTTCATCCAACTATTCTCACCATAGACACAGGGAGAGTTCATATCATTAGGGATATAGTATGCCTTTTGTCCATCCTTATTTAAAGGAATCACTATAATATTGTCTCCCTGATGATCTTTTAACTGGTCTTACTATATTGATGGTCATCTAACCATCATAGGCCCATTTTTTGCTAATGAGCAAAAGATAGTGCATCTCATATGTATTCATATCTATGACTTCAAAGTCACCACACAAATTTAGTTTTTAAAATTTTATATCCATGTCCTTTAATCAACTTATTGGTTTAATGTGCCCATAATCTATAAAACTTAGTGTAACTGGGCTGTAACTTAATACATGTTGGCTAATAGTGACCCATGTTGACTACAGGATCATATTGATAGTGTTGCTAAAATTGAACACTACATTAGGTACCTCATACCCTACTATTACAATATCCATTCTTAAATCAACATCCTAAAGTTTTTTGGTTTTGACATACCATATCATTTTATTCACTCGTTATTGACCCTTTTGTGCACACTCTAGCATATTATGGAGCAAATTGGTGATGTTTTGTGACATTTACTCATTATGCAATGCACTAAGGAGCTTCATCAAGTCTATCAAGGTAGTGAAAACACCATCTTGTTGAATGATGCATTCTATCTACCCGTATATTTTTACATCTATGGTTGTAGCATCATCTTCAGTGGTCTCTTGTTGCTAAATCATTTTCAAAATCTATGCTGCTTTGTACATTTACCATGTTTTTATGATGGGTTTTGGATACTTGTCTAGTTATGTTTTCCTATTCCCATGGTCTTATGGCAGTTACAAAGGGGGTAATGCTTAATCTGCATATTTCCAACAAGTGATGACTTGTAAGAACACATCTTGTTAGGGTTGTGTGGTTATCATATCTACATTTCTTATAGCCTTGTCTTCATGCTACTTTTCCAACATCGAATAATCCTCTATATCATGTTGTTCATAAACCCTCTAATAAGTGCACTAGGATTTACATTATGGATCCATAGGGAAATTCATTTGTACATGGTTGAATTAATCACACAAATAGCATTGAATTGTGGGTCATGGTCCATTTCCTATAACTCCTTGTAATCCTCCTTGGTAACCTCCCCTAGTTCCTCCATAGTATCCTCCTCTATTCAATTGGAAACTATTTTAGAAAGAGGGTCAATTCATCATTTATGGATTCAGGTGCTTATCTAATTGTCTAATTTAGTTTTAGACTCTTTACAACTAGGTGCAAACATGGTATATTCCCATAGTGCTCAACATTTATCACTCAATTAAGCTAGTATCAATTCATATTAGGTGAAAGTCTTATGCGCTCACTTGAAGTACAATAGAGAAAGAACTAAGGCCCACATTGGGCTAGTTATATTATGGCACAAGTTTTTACTATGGGACTTCATTATTTATATAAGGATTATGATAGATTCATTGGCATAGCCTTTTCTGGGCTAAGCCTGATGGTTCTATAGGCACAAGACTATTTAGGGGCTTAGTTTAGTCATAAGGACATAAGCCCTTATCAAGCTAAGTCTAGCATCTATGCCCTTATCAAGCTAAGTCTAGCATCATATAGGTGCTAGACAGGTCAAGGGGATGATTTAGATCAAGTGATCATACTTAGGCTAGTGCTTTTAACAAGGATATCAATGTTTGGCACATGACCCATTCTATACTTGGGATATTCAAACAAGGCATGATGACATCATCAATTTAAAAAGGGATGTCAATAACACCCCAAACTAGAAGCTTTCAAACATCACACTTAACATAGCTATATGCAACTTACAACATTATAACCTTTTCATATTTAACTTTCAACACCAAGGATGCATGAACTAGATTGAATTAATTTGAATTAACATCCATCATTATTAATGAAAGTTTAACTTAAATAGAGTTTATGTTTATATAGAAACATAGAAAATGATTAGCCAAAGGTATTAAATAACCTAGAGGCCATAAGTGAGCTTGGGCATGTACAAATGGAGCCTTCAAGGTATTTGACCTGATCCTCAATTTTAATAGTGATCAAAACATAGTATCTAGATCCAATTCTTTAGAGATTCTCTACCTAATTTTTTTTTGTCTCTCTGCTCATTGAATCAAGATCAATTTTATAGCACATAAGAGTATCTCCTTGCTAGGGTAGAGAATACACATTAGCTACTAAGCTGGAACCTTTGTTGATCATTCCACCAACTCCATAACCTTACATATTTTATGTTGTAGTTGCCAAATGTAGCCACTCTTGAAGATTCCTTGAAAATATGGGCACCAGTTAACTGCCTACCAGTTGGCACAAGATGTGTCTTGATTTATCTAACTAGAGAAAAAGATACCAAAATGGTAATCATGCCAAATGATTTCCTCATGCTAAGATGTCTATAGTGCTGACATGGATTCATACTTAGTAGAAATAGGGGCCCAACATTACCCCATACAAAATTACTAGTCCATCCCCAGACTAGGCTACCAAAGCCTTCAGTGTATAGAACTTAGGTGTGCTCTCCTAAAGTTTAACATTGAAGTCCTCAAAGCCCTTAATTTTGAGCTTGATTTCCTCAATGGTGATATCTATCTCTATGGAGGTAGTGATAATCATGAGCACATATGTTTTCTCCTACTCCTTTCTAAAGGTTGCAAGATTTTCTTTAGCCTTTATCACTCCTCTATCAAAGATTAATCCTTATTCATAGGCATTCATTTTTAAGGTGTAGAATAATGCTTCCAAGTTCTAATCCTAATACTTTATTTATGTGCTCAATGCATTGACCTTGCCCATTATCTCTATGTGCTCTGCCCTACTTGCAAAGTACACCTACATCATCAACTCTTCCTTCTCCCCATTTACCTACTTAAGTTGTACATATATGACTAAATATTGGTTGGAAAAGTTCATGAAGATGGCATCAACTACATTTGCACCTTATTCTATCTTTATGAAGAGGTCCTCTACCTCTTTGACCTTGGTAGCTAGCTCTTTTTATAGTACGATGCATGGGTCTTCTTCTTCTTCTTCCTATATCAATTTTAGTTTCATCATCAAGAGCATCTATTCCACTAGCACATAGACTTTGTTAATATCCAAGAGGTTTAGTTTATTAATGTTGACCAAAAATGATGGTTCAATAGTCTCTATGTGCTTGTATAGTTGTTGTAGTTTGAACTTCATATCGTGTGCATCTTTTTTGGTGTCCTTGGTGATTTTATTCCATTTCATTTCCTTAAAATCATTGATGATGTTCCTTCACATGAATTCAGTGGCCACCTAAATGAGTGCATTAGCCAACCTAACTAGGTTCATAGCATAAGGATTTATAATAAGGGAGTCATGCCCTTCTTTAGGTTTCTCCATTCCCAATATGGCTATTTGAGGTTCCTCAAAGTGAGGCTCATCCATGTAGTTATGAAACACAAATGAAATCTATTTACATGTCTTGCCTATGGTGGTGTTGGGTGACATGTATTCAAATATATAAAAATATTCATCTATCCACCCCTTATGTGCCTTCTTTATGAGGCTCAACTTCATGCCTTCAACTTCTATGATGAATAGCTCCATTTGTTCTTCTTCCTCTTCATCAGTGCTACTGCTTTCTTTTGAACTTTCCTTAGAGGTGTCTTCTTATTGTTATTGTAAGGGTTATTCTTTGGACTTGTCCCCTTTGTCCATTTTTTCTTCCTGGTGTTTGTCAGCACTTACTTTTAAGTTTGTCCCCTTGGCACCATCTTTACCTTCCTCTTATTTATATTGGGGTTCCTCAATGCTCTTTGTTTGTTATTTTCCAAGGCACCAACATCACCTTCCTTTTATTTAGGTGCCCCTTCACACTTGGGTACTAATGTTGTGTAGCTTGATTTGTTTCATTGGTGGGGGACTGGACACCTTCTCTACTACTTCCTCAGTTGGTTTCATGCTTACAGGAACCTCCTTTTTCTTCTTTTTTTTGGATTTTTCATATTTGGCCACCTTCCTTTTCCTAGCCTTCTCTTCCTCAACCTTCTCCTCCTCAGCCTCAACTCTCTCAATATCTTTATGAGTCATGCCAGATTCCTTCATCACCTTCCTCTTTTTTTCCAATTCCAGTGTTATCTCAATCTCTTCCTTGTTGTGGCCCATTTTCTTCCATAAGCTTATATTTTCCTCCTCAGTTCATGGAGGCTATGTGGAGGGCTCTTTGGATGAGGTGCTAGGTAGATTCCTTATCTCTTCAAGCATGGTGGTAGTGCCACCTTGGAGGGCCTTCTAAAATTCCTCCATGCTGGGATCCTCTCCTACTTCTTATATAATGTACACTTTGGTTCTTTTGTCTCTTCCTCCCTTCCTTGAATGCGGGCCTTTTCTACCCTTATTTCTGCTAGGTTTATTGTTGGCATCATAATGGGTCCCTTGGACTTCTTATTTTTTGGCTTCTTACTAGAAGAAACAATCTTTGGTGTGAATTTCACACACTTATTCTTTGGAGCTGAAGGAGTTGCTTATTCACTATAGGTGACCCTTAACCTGATGTGATCTTAAATTTCTTCAAGTGTCTCTCCCCTCTTTTTTGGGGGAGACATCTTCTATGTTACTAGCACTAACTTCCTATAATTGCTACTTTGGAGGTGGAGGTCATGATATTTCCAAGGGTCTATGCCCTTATTTCATGGCTCCATCTCATAACATAAGTTGAAGATGCACCCTATGATGATTTCCATTTGGAGGGGTGGAGGTCCATTCTATTAGAGTCATACTCCTCATCTTTTGTGGCTTTCTAGCTTGGGTGCATATACTGGTGCCTCAACCTACTCATTTTTAGGTCCATGACTTTCACTAGGATATCTAGCTACTACACATTAGGAATCCTCCTTAGCACCTCCCTAAAATCTTCCACGGAAAATGCATAATGGAGTTTGAGCTAGCTGTATAGGTTACCATCTATGAGTGCTAAAAGCACTACATAGAAATATTGCACAATAATGAAGGTCATCATCCCAAAAATGTATTGGGGGAGCTCTTGTGGGATGCATCATTCTATCGTTAATGCATTAATGTATTGGGTGCACCACCCCATTATTCATGTCTTGTATTTATGGGAAAAGGAGGATGGGTAGGTAAAGTCTTGATACTTCAATATCGAGGAGTCTTTGTGCATCAGGAAGACCCAGAGATTGTCTTCATCACCATCGGGCATGTTGATCTCCTCCATGACTATTAATATTAATATTGATCCACATCTAAAAGTCTCTCATGTCATCTGACATTCCAATTTATTATTCACCATCTCCTTAACAATGAAGTTTTCTATGTTAAAATTTATCCCTTGGGCCATGTGATGGGTGATGCACAAGTAGGCCTTGCTAATGTCCATCCATATTTTGCCTAGGCAAAGCTTAGAACTCACAAGGTATGCCATGGACCTCATTTTAGGGTCCTTTATGTCATTTATTAGGAATTCACATACTCCCTTTTAATACCCAAGGGGGTTTTCAACCATTTTTACTTCTACATCATATGCCATTATTTGATGGATGTCTACACCTGAGTCTAGGAGTCTAGTGATTCTATGAATTGGGCACACTAATATCCATATGCACCTCCCTATGAAGTAGAAAAAATATCCATTGATGTGAAAGAGGAGGAACTACATGAGTTATTTCAACTTTTCTAAACATGATAACTCATAGAGTTGGTTTGTATTGGTGGTCGTAAGCCTATCTCAGATGGAGATGTCGAATAACACTGTGCCCACCCCTATTTTTACTTCCATGTTAACCACACTATGCCCAGCTCTTGTATATTACTTAGTGTGTAATGGTTATATTATTTCAAACTATAAGTGTGTATGAAGGACACCCAAGTGCATGAAGGACACCCAAGTCTCCCATATCAAGACCTCTGGAGGAAATTGCATTTCTCTATATGACATTTTGGTGAGCACCTCAGGGTTAACCTTAGAAATGCTAACCCCTTCCAATAACTACACCTTCTTTTTTATGGTGACTATTTATTCTACCATTCATGCCCTCTTTGCATCCTTCTATGCTTGTAGTAGACCAAAACTCATTTATTTCTTCCCCATTTAGAACTAGCTAGTGTTTAAGCATGGTCTATTGATCTTACTAAAGCTTTTAATGTTTTTTGATGCTTTCTCATAATCACTAGATATGCAACTATGACTTTGGATCTCAAGGTTCATTCACCATTAATAGTGACCTCAACATCATTCCAACTTTCTCCTATCTATTTCTTTATTAATTCCTTCTCCACATGCCCCTATTCCAATCTCAAATGAGATGCAATCTCACTCCCTATTTATTCATTCTCATTTGATGGTTGTGGGTGCTTAAGCCTTTCTATGGTAGCATTTTATCACTTTGGCTTTGGTTTGGCTCTGATTCTACATTAAAATTTATATAAAGTTTATAACCTACTATAATTTTCCATTCACTCCTTTATAACTTATTTTTAGCTACCATCTTGATTACAAGTGAATAATGGCTTGGTGGTACATGGATTTCTTAAAACTTTCTAAAACCCATGAAATCCACAAAAATATGCCACCATATTTGAATTTAATATGGATCTTTGTGCCTCCATCATCACCACATTAACTTATCTAAATAATATTTTTGGTTAAGTGATAGGTGTTTTCAAATAGTCACTTCCCACCTGCCATTGGGTGGGTGCCAACTTGTCTGAACAATCTTCCTCCTATGCTTCATTCACTTTGGCATGACCTTCACCCTTTTTATGGTAACCTAGATGCAATGCTTCACATGTGCATAATTCAACCTCCTTGGTTCCATCTCGTCTTTTTGTTTTACATTTCCTTTCAAACATGATTTCATTCCTTGGTCAATTTTTTGTGTTCTCATCTCTTGCCTTGGCCTGTCTTACCCCATATAAATTCAAGCACTAATCTTTCAAAACTTCACTCTCTTTTATTAATCTCTTGTGCATGATCATCTTGTGCAACTTATTTCTTTCTCTTGTGCATGATCATCTTGTGTACCTCCTTTTGTCACTTGGTACTCATATTTTTCCAAGTTTGGAAAACTCCATGCACCTAGAAACTTAGGTGTCTAGCCTTAGGTGCTTATAAAGCTTCTATGATTGACCCAACTAACTATATTTATGCATAGAAGTGACATAATAATTTTCTTAGGGCCTAAAATCACATCACTTATTCACTCATCACCAACAATACCATAAATTACAAGGAAATGTTTGGATTACACCAAACTTTATTCTAGTCAGCATAATACAACTAATTTATGATCTAAAAGTCAGTGTCTGATGGCACAAATACCATTCTATTGCTTATAAGGCTTTATTCAGTTGCTATTGAAATGCCCAAGGAGCATTTCACCTGATAATATGTGTATGTTTCATGCACCTATCTCCAATATGTTATGGATGACATAAGGGCCCATCCACCTAATTTGTAGCTTGCTTAGGTACTTAGAGTCATAGAGTAAAACTAATGTTCCTTTGATAAGTACCTTGCACTTTATATACTTATCATGCTACAACTTTTGGTGCAACTTCTTTATGTACTAGATCTACCTTGATTGGGTGCATACCTCATCTAAGCACTCCAAGTCTTCTAGCCATGCATTTAATGATTCTTGGTCATCTAAATGACCAATATGTGAAATGTGTAATGAGGGGACCATCAAATCCATTGGTAAAACTACCTCTACACCAAAAACCATTTGAAATGGTGTAGCCTTGTTTAAGCACTTGTAGGTAGTGTGGTAGGCCCATAATATTACTGACACCCGATCATCCCAATCTTTGCAACCAACATTGCATATATTTATGAGGTACATTCTCAATATCTTATTGAATGCATCAACTATTCAGTTTGCTTGGGGATGATAAGGGGTTATCTTATGGTACATCAACATGCACTTAGTCAACAATATCTACATAGTTTCATTGATGAAGTGTGTGCCTTTGTCACTAGTCAAACTGAATGGTCACTCATAGTGACTTATGATGTTCTCCCATATAAAACTTGTAGCTATGGTGGCTATGTAATCTTTGGTTGGTGTTGCATTTACCCATTTGGTAAAATAATTAGTGGCCACTAGAATATATCTTGCATATGTGTAACTTACTACAAGAGTGATCAGCCAAACAAAATCAATGGCCCATTTTTTAAATGTCACCTGGGTAAGAATGGGGATGAGAGATATCTCATCTTGGTGGTTGGGCTTCCATTCCATATACATTGGTAGATGTCACATGCCTTAGCATAATATTTTTCATCTTGAAATAGACTTGGCCTCTAGAACCCTAATTGTCAAACCTTTAACACTATAACATCTATAATGTAATGGCCTCCTACTATCCCCTCATGCACCTCTTGTAAGATAGAGTACATTTCATGTTTCAAGATACATCAGCATAAGACTTTATCTCAGCTTAATTTGTTCATTTCCTTGCTAATGAGTTGAAAGGGGGCAATGCAAACTATGAGCTATTTCTTTTCTATGGTTACCATAGTCTGGGCATAGACCCAAATGTTAGAAAAATATCTATCTCTACCAAATCCTTGAGGATGTGATGAAACCTATAGAGTTGTGTGTTCAACATGTCATCCTCAATTGGCACTAACACATCACTAGAGTTAATGTGAGATAAATGGTTTGGGCTAGAGTTCTATTTTCTAGGCTTCACAATAAATGAAAACTAGAATTCTTGAAACAAAACTATCCATCTAAAAATGTACCCATGGAGAATGGGCTTATTTATGAGGTAATTAAGCACCTAATGGTCAATAAAGAAGATGAATGGGGTCACCAACAATTATTGCCTAAATTTTTTTAGGGTGTAGACCATAGAAATCACCTTTCACTATGTTGTTGTATAGTTCTGTTTTACTTGGGTTAGCTTCCTACTTGCAAAGGAGATGGGATGATCCATCTTACCTTCATTGAGTTACACTAATATTTTACCAATTACATATTTAGATACATTGACATGGATGTGGAATGAATTCATCTAGTTAGGAAATTGTAGAATAGGTGTGCTAGCCAACTTGAGCTTTAGAGTTTAAAAGGTAGCCTCTTACATTGTGCCCTAATAGAATGGGTCATCGTTGTGCAAGAGCTCTTCTAGTAGTGTCACAATCCTTGCATTGCTACTTATGACATTTATATAGTAGACATAATGTCTAAGAAAGGTGCAAACATGTTTCTATATTGATGGGGTCATAAGTTGAATGATTATTGCAATCTTCATTAGATTAACAAGCAAACCATCTTTGTAAACAAGGTGCTAAATGGTGTCATGAAGATGTAATTTTTAAGATTCAAGAATATCTACAACTATCTACACCTCTAAAACTTTAGGCACAAGTTGTCATAATGGTCTTTTACTAGCCCATACATGATCCAATAATCTATGTACACTTGGAGGAACTTGTGAATGAAGTCTTTAAATGTGATGATTACCAATCTAGAGAATATGGTTGGCATATTATTGAGTTCAAAGGGCATCATATTATATAAAAAACAGCCCCATTATATCACAAATTTTTTTTATACTTGTCCTCTTCCTCAGTCTGGACTTGATGGTGTCTTGAAAACCCATCAGTGAAAGTATATACTTCATAGCTTGTGATACCATCCAAGACTTCATTAGTAAATGGATTTAAGAAAGGGTTAGTGATGTAGGTAGCATTAAATAGTCTATAATCAATGCAAATATAGATGTGCCCATCCTTATAATTGATAATAACCATGGGGCTCACCCACTCAAATTCTTACATAGGGTAGATGATGCCTACAACTATTTGCTATCAATCTCCATTTTGACCTTGGTGAAGAGATTAATGTTCATTCTATAGGGGTCATTCTTGACAAGTCTTGTGCCATCCACTAGCTTTATACTCATTTTCCTGAGGGATGGGTGGGTATCCTTCATATCTAAAATTTGAGGGAATAAGTCTTATAACTGTTTTAGGAGATCCACAATTCATTTCTACTCCTCATTAGACCAATATGTACCCAAAGTAACCTTGGTTACCTTTTTGAGCTGATGTATACCTTGGTAGTTTTGAGTGGAATATGATAGGGTTCATTTATTTCCTAATGTGAGTCCTCAACTTGCCTACTACCCTCAGTTGTTTTTATGTGAATATGAGTGGGGTCTTGTTCATCAGGGGTGGTATCCTCTACTTGGCATACTAGCTTCTTTTTTCTTATCAAGTTTTTTCAATTTTGCACCTTTTAGGTATCATCATCTTCATCACTCGAGTCACTATTGAGTTCTTGTTATTCAAAGAAAGTCTAGAAAACTAACCCTTTCTCCCTGAACATATATTTTAGGCACTCCTCTAGGATTGTAGTGTCCTCAAAATTTTGACCAAATTTTGGCCCTTCTGGGCAAAATTAGGCACCCCTATTTGAAAACTTAGTCACCTAAGTCTATACCTTTGGTTAGGTCTAGTATGTAGGTTTCATTTGGAAGAAGTGTTCTATACAAAGCCTAAAACAAATGTACAAGTCCAATTCTTTCAAAAAGTTTAGTTTTGGTCTTTTGCTAAGCTTTTGCATAGTAATCCTTTTAGGTCTTTTATTTTTGATTAAAGTGTTATTTTTTTGGACTTTTCATTTAGCCAAAGTACCAAATTCTTTTAGACAAATTTCCTGAAGGTGAATATTAAATCCCATCAGGAAAATTATTCAAACAATTTACTTGAAGGACCTTTTTAGGATAAGGGATCATTTCAAATTTTTCCAAAGGGCAGTTTACAAGTTCCAAAGGGCACTTCAATTTTTCTGAAGGGTGCTTCAGTTTTTTTGAAGGGCATTTACAGGAAGGTTGAAAGGTAATTTACAAAAAGTCTAAAGGGCACTTCAACTTTCTCAAAGGGGAACTTTTAGAAAGCTAAAAGGACACTTACAAAAAGTCTAAAATATTATTTTTATGGAAAGGTGGACCAAACAGAAGTTTTGAAAGGACACTTTTCAAGCTGAAGGGGTCATTTACAAGATTCCAAAAAGAGTCAATTCCTTAGAGAGATGGCCTAGACACATTTTTCCAAAAAGGCACTTTCATAAAAATTCCAAAATATTATTTAAAACAAATTATCTGTGAAATTGTCTAAAGGAAAAGTTCAAGGAATGAATTATTTTAGGAGAAGTTTGAGATAAACAAGAAGTTTGAAGGAAACAAAAGTTTGATGAAAATACTCAAAGGATGATGTCCCATAAAAAGTCAATTTAAAACTATGGAAAATATCCATTGGTGTCAAAAGGCTCAGTGGGAACTCAAAGGAAAATATAGAGGTAATAAATGGTAAAATCTTGAGCATTTGGTGTAGGCAAAACAAGTGAATAATAGACAAGTCGACAGTTTGGGTAATTATTGAAAGTTGATCAAACCAAAGAGCTCCCATGAAATCGATGAACATAGGTGTCCATAGGATGGCTAGTAGTTAGAAAGGGTATTCTCTAAATGTTATGCTAAGTTCCATTTCCCTTAGTACTGCTATGTTTTAGCTTCCCTATTTTTAGTTTTGAATGCTAATGGATGATCTTTGATAGAAGCGGTTTCTTATGCCAATTATAAAGGTTTTATGCTACTTTTCACCATTCTCATGACTTGTTTTGGACAAGTAGACCTCTTGACATGGCATGAATTACCTCACTCCTCTTTCACATGAAATTATAACTAATATTTGCAAGGTGACACCTTTCTGAGTGACCTTTGGAATTCCTTTGTTTGATTCCTCTCTCAAAAGCTATATATATGCACTCTTTCAGCTCTTTTAGTAGCCTCCTCTAGTTATTGGGATAACTCTAGCTATATTTGTACATGAATAACTCTTGAATAAATATACAAGTGTTATTGCCACTCATATGTTATAATATTGAGTAATGACTTGAATCTTGTTGGTCTAGTCTAGTGAAAGATTATCTTTTCTAGCTGGTACTCTTGATGGTTTACCAATTTGTAGAAAAGACATTGTTGCAAGTCTTTGATAGTATTCTTTTCTAAGAGTAGAGATATACTAGAAGTGTTATATGATTGTATCCCTCTTTTGAGTCATTCATTCCCTTCCTAAGAATCATATACCTTCTTGAATCTATCATACGAAACATTGATGTAGTAATGAATCCTGAGTTGTGAGTCTTGTGTGAGAAACACCTTGTTTATATTTAAGTAGTGGTTTCAGTCAATTGGGAGGAAATTGTATATTGGTACATCACCACTTGGTTTCTTAGTTGTTTTCCTTAACCTTTTTCATACACAAATTGTTAAGTTAGAGAGAGATCTTTAAAGGTGCATCAAGGGGAGCTAGGCCCTTATCTAGAGATTCATCTTAGTGAAATTATCACCCATAGCAAGAGATATGTTTCCATTATGCCACTTGGATGAGGAGAGCTGAGCATCTTCTTAAAGTTGTGAATCCATGTGATAAATTTTTTTGGCAAACCTAGTGGGATAATTTGTCCAAGGAGTTGAAGAATTCTTGGTGTGTTATTCAATCAATTAGCCTTTTGGAGGTATTTCAATCAACACCCATGGTGAATTCAAGTTAAATCAACTGGTTAAGTAGTGCTAGTGCATCAAGAAATCATATTTAGTATGTATAATTCCATTGTTGAGTAGTATAGACCTTATGTTCCTTCATATTGTTTTGATCAAGCTCATATTGTTCATGGAATCACCTCAAGTAGCTCTCCTAATTGTCCTTCTCCTAGTCAATCCAAGAGTGCTAGGGAGATAATGTTGGAGTTTGAGAAGCAAATACTAGAGATAGATAGGTTGAATGAGTAGAATAGGTATCAACAAGAGATTATGTACAAGGAGGATTGATTGTTTAGGCAAGATCAAGCCATGCAATCCATGAAGGAGAAACTAGTAAGATGGAGGAGTCAATCCATTTAAGGAAATCAAACTTTTATACCTTTTTCCATCCTAAATCAACCTTCTCTTATTAAAAATAAACCCTCCTCTTGTACAAAAAATATTTTATATTGAATAACACTTGCTCATTGAAATAAAATGAGCCAACCTTCTAACCCATCTAATGCATTAACTACTCTTGTTGTTAATCCTTTGCACCTAGCAATCCAACACCAAAGGATATTAGAACAACCTTCTATGGAAACTAACTATTTCAATTCCTTAGATTGTGAACCCTCATTTGAAATAAGTCATCCTATTTCCTTTGGGAAATAACACATCCATCCTCAATAAACTCTTCCTATGCATGTGCAAACTCTTCTTAGTCTCCCTCAACCTCCTCATGTCCTTCAACATGATGTCAAGATCCTAAGTTGAAGAAATGTCTATCATGAACCAGCTCAAGACCTTAAGAAAGATGAAGTTGATTCCTATACTCAAGAAGAGAGTTCCAATCCTAAGACCATGAGTTAGAATGAAATAGTGGAATCATGGGGTAAGAAAGAAGAGAAGAGTATTGTTTAAGAGTATGAAGTGGAAAATGAAGCTAGTCCTCCTCAAGTCCCTCCCACCCTTCCTCAAGAAACCTTTTATTTTCCATGTCAAACCTCTCATACTCCTCCTCATCATGATGATGCATATGATCTCTAAGAAAGACTCTTCCAAGAGAATCTAGCCAAGCAAATTGAAGAATTAGATTCAAGAATGAGGTTGCTTAATCAAGGTGTAATAGAAGGTTTAGACCCAATAGAAGATCCCATGTCTAAACACACCCCATCTACACCCATTAAAGAGAGTTATAAAGCTACATATGATTTGGATGAAGTGTTTTTCAAGTGGAAGGAAGAGAATCAATTGACTTATCCCAAGGTTTATTTCCTCTTCCTCATGAGCTTCTCAAAGAATACCCCACTTCTCATTCCCAATCTAATTTTGAGCTCACTAGTGCTTGCCTTTTTTAAAAATCCATTCCTAAGTACTCTCCTTCATCCCACACTCCATTTTCACTTCCTTCACCTTCCATTACCTTCCATAATCAAACTCATACATTTCAAACTCATGAACCTATCCATTCACCCTTCACTTCGTTCCCTTATAAAGAGGAAATTATTTTGAGGGAGGTAAGTGAGCAAGAGAAAATGCATTTTTTATATGATCAAGAGGCTATTATGAGTGATGATGAAGATTAAATCATTATAGGTACTCCCCATGAGCATCATCATGGTGATCATCATCATGAACATGAGGTAGAAGGCATTATCAAAAATGAATAATGTATTCAAATCATATTTTAAGAGGTGGCTTTTCTAGGAGGTTTTCATGAGAATAAGGTTGAAGAAGTGACTCTTAAAAGTGACATGATTCAAAGAGAAGATATAGGTCACACATACATGAAAATATTACAGCAATATGAAGATGAGATTGACAATCTTCACTTGTTATTGTTGGATGGATAATGTAAGCGTGGTGATCTCTCTTTCCCTTTGTTTGATGAACCTTCTTGTTGCTTTGATAAAGATAATGACAAGGACATTGTACCTAAGTTGAATGAGGTTCAATAGCATGTTGTTGAGTAGCTAAAGACTCTTGTTTATGAACAAGAAGGAGAGGGATCACACTAGTTTGATAGAAAAAGTGAGGAAGGATTTCTTGAGTAAGAAAATGATGATTTTTGGAATAAGTTATAAAGATTTTGCCTCAGCTCAAACATCACACCAGCCACCCTTCCCCAAGAGAGCCATGAGGAAGTAGGACATTAGTTTGACAAGATTATCAAAGAGATAGAAAATAATGAGTTATTCCATGATACATACGAAGAGAGCCATGAGTCAAATGAGCCCTATAATGATGATATTGTATCCATTGATGCCTTGATGGACTACACAAACATGAAGGACCAGCATGAAACATACCTCAAAGAGCAATATGAATATATGGATGTGGAAGATATGTTCAAACCTGATGCATTGGAATACATGCCAATTAAGATGGAAAATAAGAAGGGTGAGTTACCAAGTTTCCACTCTAACAAATTACTTGGTTACCACCATGAGTTTTCTTTCCATGAAAGAGACTTAAGAAGTTTCCCCTTTGATCCAGGAGGAGGAGAAACATATCATGTTAGATGTACATATTAATTTGCTTTCAATTGTGTCTTGTTTTCCCCCTAAGTAATTATTGACATGTGTTTGTCTTGTGTCTTACTTTGCTTTGTGTCTTGTTTATTTTGTTCTTATTGTGTGTTGTGTCTTGTTGTATGGGTTTTCCTTCTAGTCTAGTGTGTTGTTCAAGGTTTTGAGTCATGGATAATGTTTCCTTGTTTGAGTGTACTTATATGAATCCATGCCTAATAAATTAATTTAGCTACTAGTCTAGTCAGTATAGTAGGCATACTACCCCTGTGAGTCACCAATTTGTTGACCAAATTTTGGCCCTTCAGGCCAAAATTGGGCACCCCTATTTGATAAATTATCCACCTAAGTCTATACCTTTGGCTAGGTGTAGTATATAGGTTTCATTCAAAAGAAGTGTTCTATATAAAGCCCACAACAAATGTACAAGTCTAATTCTTTTAAAAAGTTTGGTTTTGGTCTTTTTCTAATCCTTTACATAGTAATCCTTTTGGGTCTTTTGTCTTTGACTAAAGTGTTATTTTTTTGGAATTTTCATTTAGCCAAAGTGTCAAATTATTTTAGATAATTTATCTAAGATAAATTTCCCAAAGACAAAGATTAATTCCTTCAAGAAAATTATCCAAACAATTTCCCTGTAGGACCTTTTCAGGCTAAGGGATCATTTTCATTTTTTTTGAAGGGTAGTTTACAAGTTTCGAAGGGCACTTCAATTTTTTCAAAGGGCACTTCAATTTTTTTCAAAGGGGATTTGTAGGAAGGCCAAAAGATACTTTACAAAAACTCTGAAGGGCACTTCAACTTTTTTGAAGGGTTAATTTTAGAAAGCTAAAAAGACACTTATAAAAAGTTTACAAGATTATTTTCGTAGAAAGGTAGACCAAATAGAAGTTTTGAAAGGACACTTCTCAAGCCAAAGGGGTCATTTTTAGGATTTTGTAAAGAGTAAATTCCTCAAAGAGATGGCCTAGACACATTTTTTTGAAAAGGCACTTTCAAAAAGATCCCAAAAGATTATTTAGAACAAATTGTCTATGAAATTATGTAAAGGAAAAGTCTAAGGAATTAATTCTTTCGAGAGAAGTCCGAGGGAAACAAGAAGTCTGAAGGAAAAAAATTCCAAAGAAAATCCCTGAGAGATGATGGCCCTCAAAAAGTTAATTTCAAACTATGGAAAATAGTTGTTGGTGTTAAAAGGCTCAGTGGGAACCTAAAGGAAAATATGATGGTAATAAATGGTAAGATCTTGAGCATTTGGTGTAGGCAAAACAAGTGAATAATAGATAGGTTGACGGTTTGGGTCATTGTTGAAAGTCTATCAACCAAAGAGCTCCCATGAAATCAATGAACATAGGTGTCCATAGGATGGTTGGTAGTTAGAAAAGGTATTATATAAATATCATGATGAGTTATATTTCCATAAATAGTGCTATGTTTTAGCTTACCTATTTTTAGTTTTGAATGATCATGGATGATCTTTGATAGAAGCAATTTCCTGTACCAATTCTAAAGGTTTTATGCCACTTTTCACCATTCTCATGACTTATTTTAGACAAGTAGACCTCCTGACATGGCATGACTCACCTCACTCCTCTTTCACATGCAATTATAACTAATATTCTCAAGGTGACACATGTTTGAGTGACCTTTGGACTTCCTTTGTTTGATTCCTCTCTTAAAAGCTATATATATGCACTCTTTCGATTCTTTTAGCAACTTACATTGGTTATTGGGAAAAATCTGGCTAGATTTGTACTTGAAGAATTCTCAAAGAAATATAAAAGTTTTTTTTCCACTCATATGCTATAATATTGAGTAATGACTTGAATCTTGTTGGTCTAGTCTAGTGAAAGATTGTCTTTTCTAGCTTGTACTCTTGATGGTCTACCAATTTGTAGAAATGAGATTGTTGTAGGTCTTTACTAGTATTATTTTCTAAGTGTAGAGATATCCTAGAAGTGGTCCATTATTGTATCCTTCTTTTAAATCATTCATTACCTTCTTAAGAATCATATACCTTTTTGAATCTAGCATATGAAACATTGATGTAGTAATGAATCTTGAGTTGTGAGTCTTGTGTGAGAAACACCTTGTTTGTATTTAAGTAGTGGTTTCAATAAATTAGGAGAAAATTATACATTAGTTCATCATTTCTTGGTTTCTTATTTATTTTCTTTAACCCTTTTCATATATAAATTGTTAAGTTAGAGAAAAAGCTTTAAAGAAGCATCACGGGGAGCTGCCCCCTTATCTAGAGATTCATCTTAGCAAAATTATCACCCATAGTAAGAGAGATGTTTCCATTATGCCACTTGGATGAGGAGATCTGGGCATCTCCTCAAGGGTGTGAATCTAAGTGACAACACACACACACTACCATTTGAATTACTTGCAGTGGATTGATCAATTCTAAGTTTTGTAAAGAAAAGGATAATGTGTGCACAAACTTCTCCTTAAGGGTGTATAAATTAGCTATATCATAGTGAATATTATTAAAAAAAATACCATGCTCACACCCATGTATTCAAGGTTTTATTGAAGGCATGCACCCATAGGTTTCTTGGGGTGTTCGTGTCGCAGTCAGTCCATGTTTCTTCATATAAACACACATCTGTTATAGGGTTAGAGTTTTTAGAGTAGGAAGAGATGTCTAGGTCCTCATTAATTTTCCTAAATATAGTGCATATGGATGCTTTCACCTCTTTCCAAATTGGAAAGCTAGGATTTATTGCTACCCAATAATGAGTGGCAGTGCTCCTCAAAGTATACACTAGTGTACCCATTCTATCTATGTACTTTGGGATGTATGATTCAAGGTCATGGACATAATCTTCCACAAGATTTATCCCCTCATATCTTGGGAGCATTACAAGTTTACCTTTACTAAGGTAGAACACTATCTTTCCCTTCTTCTTGGTGTAAGGGACCAATTTTTTGAAGTGCGATCAATTTGGACCAAGCTAGTCCTCATAGGTTTTGGTGCCTTCGTGCACACTAAATGACACCTATGACCAATGGTTTCATAATATTCTTTGACCCATAAATTGAATGTAATATATATGGTGTTTGAGGTTGACTTTCCATCTTCTCAAGAAAGTACTCCTTGATAATTGGGATTGAGAGTCTTAATACCTTATACCATGATGTATATATGGTTAATCTCATCCTCAAGATCAAAACTTTATATATAGAGGGGGATTTATACCCTCTCCTTGCCATTTTCAAAGGTCATATAGTGCCTCTTATATTATATATCTACATTATTTTCATAGCATCATGGCCTTCTTAGGAGCACTAGATAATTATCTTGTTCTTCCAACTTAATCACTACAAAGTTAGCATGGAACTCAATGTCCATGATATCTATAATGAAACTCTTTATAATTCTAATTGGTTGCATCCTAATTTTATTTTCCATGAAAATTAAATGAGGGGAAGGCCTCAAGGCTAGCCTACCCATATTTTCTCATGCATTCTTAGTCAAGATATTAACCTTGATGCCTATGTTCATGAGGACCTCACATACATACCATCCATCAATGGTGGCATTCATAATGAGTTCTTGATCATATTCCACATTATGTGTATTCATGCCCTCTCCATGCATGGCATAATGAATTTAGCTGGCTTCTACCCCACATGCTCCAAAAGCAAGTTATTTAATAGGGGTAGAATCCATTCTATCTATAGGAAGCACATGATCTCTATTAGCTCTTGTATCTCAGCCTTCTAGATATCTTGATTCTTACAAGAGGTAATAACTTATGTCTCTAGGTCTTGTGCTAGTTGAATCTCCCCGTAGAGGTTTTGAATTATGCTCTTGACCTACTACAAAACATATTTATAACATGTAGGGTTTGGGAAAGGCATAACTTTGGGTTTAAGTCATGTTATATTCTTGGTACAACTTGTTTCCCATATTCTAGGTGCAATTTTGGTATAGGCACAACTGACAGCTGAGTGGTGAATCTATTACAAGTAGTCACCTACACTTTGACTATCTCTATGCTGGTTGATTGTGCCTTTGGAATTCATTTCTTTAATTTTAGCTCATGCTTGATAATTATTGCACATTTGTCTATACAAATCCTACCTTGGGTCAAATTTTTATACAAGTTAGGGCATTCCTCAAATTTATGAGTTCTTTGATAATGCCCACACATGGGATGTGTAAGGCAATCATGCTGATAGTGTTCTATGGAACCACACTTATAACATGAATGGGGTAGGAACCTTCCACCACCATGTCCTTCACCTCTCCCTTTAGTGCCTCATTACATTCCATATCTTGCATTTTGTTGGCCATAACCCTCATTTCCTTGGTTTTCTTGCCTTTTGACCACTACAATGGCCTGTCATGCACCTCTCTCCATGTTCTTGCACATCTCATCAATTAATTAGTAATTAATTTTGGTATGAGTGTAGGCATCACAAAACCAAAAATAGATGGTTGTGTTAACTGTACTAGCATATTTTAACAAAGGGTAGTTGAAAACATCATGCGCCTCATGATAGACCTCATAACTTAGAAGCAATGTGCACACATTATTTTGAGGGTAGTTATTCCTATTATGGCTTTCCATCTTGCAGTCGATGCACCATAATCCACTTTGAGCATCTTATGATGAACTAGTGGTTAGCTTATAGAGTTGGGAGGCCATAGACATAATTTGTACCTCTATGAATGGGCTGATCCTAGTATCAACACTTCTAACTACCTCAAAATTGAGTGTGGATTCAAGCACTTTATGAGGGTCTATGAATGCCTTCATGGACAAAGCTCTTTTGAATGGTAATATAAACTCTCCAATGAACCATTGTGCATGTTGGGAGGGGCGAATGTCATAAGGAAGCTTATAAAGAAGAGTTTTAAACTTGACATCATATAGGTGCATGATTTTTGAGAGCCCTTGGTTAATATCCTTGAGCATGATAATGCTCTACTATTCAAACTCTAGTACATCAAATTCTTTCAAGAATGATTTCTTCAAGTTATCATAGTCAATCATAGCCTGGCTATGATTAAATTTCTTATACCAGGCATGAGTAAGATCTAGTAGAGTTGTTACAAACTAGGTAGCATTACACTTAGATTAGGTTATGCCTTGAGCTCACCATTATAATTCACATTTTAGCACATGCTCTATGGTATTTTACACACCATGATACTCTAGAAGGTGCATTGCCATCTCATAATAAATTTGTTATGGGGGCATAACTAGCATCTAAGGCACTTATCTTCCTTGCATCTATTTAGGTGGTGGTCTTCTAATGACTCTAGCCGCTAGAGTAGGTGTTGGTACCACTATTAATATTGGAAAAATTAATGTTGAAGGTGATGTACTTCTCACTTTTGGAGCCAAGCCACTTTTTATGGCCTATTTTTCAATCTATACAGCTGACATTGGCTAAAGTAGAATGCTTGTGATTTATTTCTATTTTGGCAAACTAGCACCCAATGGTCTAAAGGTATCCTCACTCAACACTTTATAAGGAAAAACTTGTTTAATTACAAAATTATACTCCAAGTTTGTAAAATGGTCAATGTCTATGTTGATAATAGGATTAGTTATCACTCTTCTTTCTTCTCATGGGGGGTCCAATACATGAGATTACACTATAGTTTCCAAGGGGGTAGGTGCTTCCAATGCATCTCTAGTTACCAAAATTTATAGGGACCCAATGTATCCTACACTTGCCAACTATTGAACTCGATCTATGGCTTTATTATTTCTCTCCTCCTTGCACTACTATAATTCAAGAGATCTTTCCCCATGCCCTTCCCACTTGCTATGGGTTCTGTCAGCACTTACAGGTTCTAGATCTTCCATTAGCCTATGCCTTCTCTTGTTATAATTATGTCTCCTAAGCTCTTGAGTGTCAATCTATTCGACCCTTTACATTGCACTTCACTTAGACATCCCCTTCTTCCCTATTGTACTATTCATAAATAACAGGAATTTAGATTTTCATTATTATAGTTTCAAATCTATAATCCACCATTAATTTTTTGATTTCTATGTTGAAATCTCTCACAAACTTACCTCTGAGTTCACACAAAAATGATACTCTACTTCCTCAGGGTATGAGTATGTGGAAATAATAAACTCAAGCATGTAATTATTTAATGCTCCTTTTCAGCATTTATCTACTACTTTAGTCCATGTGACATCTAGACTCTTAAGTCTCTCTAAGTGAACTTTCATCCACTTAAGGTGTTATCCATAGGTTCATCTTCTATGGGTCACATAGACAGTCAACCATTAGTACACATGCTTAGGTAGTTTTCAAAACAAGACCTAATACAGAGCATCATAAAGGTTGTTCTCAACCCACTTTCTTTACTTTTGTCCTCTATAGGTTAGATGCTTTAACATAAAGTTATCTTTGACCTATTGCATCTAGTACTCAATGTTATCAAGGGAGAGTCAAAGCATTATTCTATTGTACTATTACAACAACAAAATTCAACATGGGTCCTAGCAACAAAAGCAAAATGTTGTAAAAAATGGGGTCAATTCATCATTTATGGATTTAGGTGCTTATATAGTTTTCCAAGTTAGTTATAGACTCACTATAACTAGGCATAAACAAGGTATGTTCCTATAGTGTTCAAAATTTATCACTTGACTGCACTAATATCAATTCATATAAAGCTCAAGACTTATACACTCACCTAAAGTGTAGTAGAGAAGGAACCAACACTTGTATTGGGCTAGTTGTGCCATGACACAAGTTTTCACTATGGGACTTGGTTATTCTAAGATGGCGTATGGTAGATTCATTAGTGTAGCCTTTTTTAGGCTAAGCCTGATAGTTGTATAAGCACAAGCCTATTTGAGGGTTTAGTCTAGTCATAAGGGTGTGATCCATTATCAAGCTAAGTCTAGCATCATATAGTCACTAGATGGGTCAAGGGGATTCTTTAGAATAATTTATCATGCTTAGGCTATCACTTTTAGTAAGGATATAAATTCTTGGTACATGACCCATTCGGTACTTGGGCTATTCCTATAAGACATGCTGACATCATAAATTTAAAAATAGATGTCATTAATGCCTTAAACCAAAAACTTAAAAACATCACACTTAGCCTAACTATATGTAACTTACATCATTATAACCATTTCATATTTAACTAGTGATACCAAGGACACATGATTGACATAATTTAAATTAACATCCATCGTTATTAATGAAAGTTTAACTTAAATAGAGTTTATCTTTATATAAAAATAGAGAAAATGCTTGACTAAAGCTACTAAATGACCTAGAGGGTCATAGGCAAGCTTGGGCATGTACAAATAAATCCTTTAGGGCATTTGATTTGATTCTTAGTTTTAATGGTAGTGAAAACATAGTATCTGGAGATAATTCTTTAGAGCTTCATTACCTAATTTTTTTTGTCTCCCCACTCACTAGTTCAAGCTCAAGTTTATAACACCCAGGAGAAACTCCTTGCCATGTTGGAGAGTACAAACTAAGTTCTGAGCTAGAGCCTTTGTTGATCATTTCATTGGATCTAACACCTTGCATCATTTGTGATATAGTCACCATGTGTAGCCACTTTGAAGATGCCCTAAAAATCTAGGTTCTAGTTTACTACCTGCCAACTGGCACATGATGTGTGTTGATTCCTCCAACTGGCACAAAATATACCAAAATATCAATCATGCCAAGTGATTACCTCATGCTAATATGTCTATAGTGTTGGCATGGATTCATACTTAGTCAAAATAGGGGCCCAACAAAAACCCTAGTTATGAAGCTTTTATGGTCCATAGCTCATATAATTCTATTATGAATTATACCCTTGCAATTGTTGGTATCCCCTATATCTACCATATTAAGCCTGAGTTAGTTATGTTACCTAGTTATATTACATCAGCTATGGGATCACATGATTCCACAAATTCCAATTCTATGTAAGGGCTATCCAATTTTGAGTAGGTATATTCCAGCTAGGTATATCTGTAGGTTGGTATGATGGTACCATCAATGCCCAAGGTGTAATATCTAGATTAGTGCTAGACTTGTTCACTTTAGGTGTGATGATAACCTACATTATCATATTTGTTTTCCATGCTGCTATAACAAAGATGTTTTTGGTGATGTATTCTCTTAGTTATTATAGTGTTTGGTAACTCTTCTCATCATGGTTATGGGGTTTGTAGAAGTTGTAGTACAAATTGAATGGGTTATTTACATAGTACTATAGTAGATGACATTGAGATGTTGCATGTCCTACTATACGACATATGTCACATAACTCAAATTTTATTCTTGAGTACTTTTTCCTATGGTACACTTATTTACCACACTCCATACATGAAAGATCTAACCTAGGTTTATGTGTTGCTTCTTTTTATTGTTCTAATATTTTTATGAGGATTTTTAAGGTGTTATCTATCTACGAACTAGGAGCTGAAGCTCCCCTATAATCTTTAATCTACTCCACTTAGATTTTAGCTATTCTAGTTTCTGCTTTATTAGTGAATTGGGTTTATGCAATAATAAACCTTATCCTTGGTTGCAGTCCCTTTACGAACCAAGTAGCTTTGTCTTTGTCTACCATAATAAACTTGACTTTGTTCATAATGTCTAAAAATCTATGTTCATATTCAAAGATAGTCTCTATAGATCCTTTCCTTATTTATTTTAGATCTTGTATGGTCTTACTAGATCATTTTGGATTTTAAATTATGTGATCAACATTATTTTGACTTCTTATAATGTAGCTTGGTCAACACCTTTGTAAAATATAAATTTTAATGCTCTACCATCTAATGCTCCAGTCAAATTTCACTTCATCACCACTTCATCAGTGATTCCTTTAGCTTACCATTTCATAGTGCAAGTGAGTAGGTATTGTTCTGAGTCTATAGACCCATCATAAGCATCTAGGTGGGTTAATGCCCCTAATTGAGCTGCCATAGTGAGGTTTCTTATATGTATCATAGTTGATTTTGTTGTAACTAGTATTAGGGATGGTTTTTAATTAAGGGAATTATGTGTAATTTGGGGTGCCTCCTTGTCTATAAATGGTAGTGATGTATCCTCTAGTTTTGTGGATGTGGTAATCAAAGAGATATCTCTATCATCTCCTTCCTCTTCTTCTAAAATTTAAAATTGTGTAATGAAATCCTTGGCTTTTACAATAATTAAAGGGTATATCCTATAGATAGTAATGGTGTTATGTTCTTCTTCTATTGGGATGAGAAACTCTGGGTAACTTCATGATGCAATGTTTTATACTTCTAGGGTTTTTATGTGAACTTATTTTGGAATTGGTCTTTGCCAAGTGTAGTCATCTAATGCTATGTAGGAATTAATGTAATTTTGAAATAAATTGGGCTCGAGGGATGTGTGCTCCCTTGGGAAATGATCCTTACCTCTAAAGATGTATCTCTTAAAAATTGAACTTATACTATGTCTATGATTATATGGCAATTCTTGTTTTTTTTTGGAATAGCCTTCTTAGAAACTACAAAATTTTAACCATCTATTCTAATTCTATACTACTACCTTATTTTTTCCATGCTAAATCCTCATCACTTCCTTACAATCTATCTTTACCTTGCTCGAGTTCCTTAATTTGTCTCTCCTCACCATGCACTTCTCCTTGTCATCTCCTTTCATCTAAACCATCAATACTAATACTCCTCTTATTTGTATCTTCCTAAAACACATTCAATTTATTCCATATCCTCTATTATCGTAACTTTATTTTTAGCTACAAAGTATTCTTCTAGTTATTTTCTTCTAGATTTTCCATGCTAGACTCAAGTTTAAGCTCTACCTTTGCATCTTTTTTTTATTTTCCCTTATATTACACACACCCCCATAGCACCCAAAGTGGTTATTCCATATGAAATGGAATAAGTACCATCACTTTTTCCATAATCGACATCTTAATGAGCATAAGAAATTGTTATAAGAATTTTCCTATTATCCCTCTCATAAATGGATTTTTTACCACTTCAAATGCTACATAACCTTATACTACAAACTTTATGATATACCCATCAATGGTTGAATCCAACCAATGATATATTGCATGGGTCTAGTTGGTGTCTAAGGCTTGAAGTTATTCAATCTTGTCCTTAGACCATGTAGCATCAGTAGTGACATAAGATATAAAATAATGATGTTTTAGACAAGCTAATCAATCAACTAGCATTCTAGGTAATTCACACCAGAATATATCATAAATTTCACCATAAATATGTTCTTACACAATCTATTGTTTAGAACACCCTATTATCTAAGCTTCCTTCTATGCAAAATTGGTGATTTTTTGATCTAGCTAATGTTTCACATCTCTTTGACTAGGTGACCACCTTAGCATATCCTCAAATAATGAGTTCTATACTCACTACACCATTGTTAGTAGAGGTTCCTAGGTTCACCAGAACATGCTAATTATAGGGATACAAATTATGATTTAAGGAAGAGTTTGTGGGAAAGGAAAAATCATTACATGGTAGTCAAATCTATACTAGGATCATAAAGGTTTACACAATCTTTAGTAATCTTATGAATACCTACTTAGATAAATACTTAATGACAATACTTAGGTATGATGACATAGTTTTCAAATTTAGAGATAAAATACATTTTAGTTATTCATTAACATAAAATATTGAGGAGCAGGGTGCTGACACTATGGGAAATATTGACAATAAGGGTAAAATATACGTCAAGGAAGCTGGCAAGGGCACTAAGAATGAGACTGATTAGAAAACTAAAATTGGGGCCCTGAAGGATCGTATTCAGAAGCTGGAGAAGGTTTTTGCCAAAGGGCTTCAGAATACAATTTTGCTGAACATGTCTATGCTAGAAGTGGTGGGTAATACTGGGTATGCTAATAATGTAGAGAATGAAAAACTTAATGATCTTATCAAATCAATAGTTATGTAAGGGGAGACCTCTCTGACTCTTGTCTTTCCATTGCTTGTGTTTTGTTTTTGTCTATTGTTCTCAGCTGTGCTGTCATCTCTCTGAAGGCATATTTTGTTTGTTTGCCTTCTTGTCTTTTTTGATTGTAAAGGGTTCGGCCCCTAGTTTGCCTCCTTACTTTATCAATTAATTGATTTCTAACAATTGGAAGCAATATTTAGAAATCTACTGAGGAAGGTTACCATTACATAGAGTTATTATGAAATAACACCCAACTTCATAATAATCAGAAAATATAAGATAAAAGATAATTTTTTTTCATGAGAGATAATCTTGTAACACAAGTTAGTACTTAAAAGATATATCTAACATAGGAAGGGCAAAGCCATAATATTAATCATCAATTACAAAATGTACTTACATGCTTCATACTATAAATCATCACTCATTACACTTTAATTCTAGATATCCAAGGTTATCCTCCTTCCTTCAAATGTTTAATAATAAAATTTATTCAAAAAGATCTCATATAATATTACTCCACACTATCCAACCTATTTTAATATAATTTGTAGGAATATATAATCCTAAAAATTATATTATTATAACTATGATTTCTATACTTGGCATCCAGGTATGTCAAACTATATTTTGTTATTAAATACTCCATATACATGATTCCAACTAAAAATAGGATATATTCATAAAACTCTTGTAGAATAATTGCTAACCAAAATAAACTATGATCCCTATCCATGTGGCATGCTTGTATATTTGAGTATTTATTGTACACATTCCCTGACTAACACACACTATGATGATATCTACATCATAACCCAAGCTCAATCACGAGACTTGGACATTTAACACTATCAATAAAACTTATCCAAAGTACATGATTTCAACCATGATTTTCACATCATTTAAATATATATTGAGTTATAACCTAAAGGTCACGTACCTCCAATAAATTTTCCAATTCTTAATACCCCTTGGGTTGTTGAAAAAATCTTACCTTTCAAAAATTTAAAACTTTTGGAACTTTATATACCTTTTATATCACCAATAAATATACCAACTCTCCTCTATATCAATGATTCTATAGATACCATTGAAGTTATCCCCATAAATTAAATTGAATATCCATCTATAACACAATATAAAACACGTATTATTAATCCAATTGACTCCAATAAACCTTTATCAACAATTCCACCTACACTTAAAATTACCCTTGATGATAAGGCAATAGATGCACGCTAGATACATTCTAAATATGATCACCATGGTAATAAAAACATTGATGTTTAAGTAGATGTGGAGTAATATGGACCCTTACCCATTCTCCTTAATGACGAAGCCATAATTAAGTTAATCCATGCTAGAGAACTTCAACTTCCATGACAACATCATAAACTCAAAAATTTAAAATGAAAAGCTCCTCATTTTAATGACTTCATTACTAGCATAGACCCTAAAACAATTCCTATTTCTTCTCTTCCCAATGCTCCATTTCATTTTCAAGACAAATGCTTCGATCATTGAAGAAATTATGAGAATAGAATATGGTACACCCTTGTGTCCTCGACCTATAATAGTCTTTATAGAGCTCATGCCAATTGAGCACGATAAATTTAGCCCATTCTTCAATAAATATCATGAAAATTTCACTTGGTCATATTATTACATGCCAAGTATCGACACTAGTATCATTGTGAATAACATCATCACATACCCAATTGAAAACTTGTCCAACAAAAACAATTGAAGTTTCCACCTAAAATTTCCACCCTATGTCATAAATAAATTATCAAAACTTTTGCATGCCAAGTTAATTAAACTTATTGATTATTATGAATGGGTGTCAAACATTGTTCCTATTCATAAAAAATCACCATGGTCATCTGTATATGCATTGAATTCTGTAATCTTAGCCTTGCATGTCCCAAAGACAATTTTCCATTACCTTCAATAGATGCCATCATAGATTCCATTACTGGATATGAAATGTTGTCACCCATGGATGATTTTTCAACCCATAATAAAATTCACATAGCCTCTGAAGACCAACACAAAACAACATACACTATGGAATGGGACACCTATTTCTATGTTAAAATGCCTTTGGCCTTAAAAATTCCAAAGCTACCTATCAATGTGCCATGACTCACATTTTTCATGATCATATACACAAAATTATAGAAACCTATATTGATGACCTCATTGCCAAATTGAAAAGTTACATAACACATCTCATCGATTTATCTATCATTTTTTATTAATTAATCAAATACAAAGTTAGACTCAAACCCTATAAGTGTGTCTTTAGAGTTACATCTAGTAAATTTCTAGGGTTCTTAGTCTCTCTTCATGGTATTAATGTTGATCCTGCTAAAATAAATGTTATAGTCAACATGCCTATTCATTGTACCATTCTAAACTACCTTGGCAAGCTTGAGGCAATTTGATGATGCATCCTAGAAATGTCTTACTACATCTACTCTGTTAATTCACTTATAAAAAAAGGTAATGATCTAGAATGGACTAAGACCTATTAGAAATATTTTGACAACATTAAAGAATCTTTACTCTATACTTCCACCCTCTACCCATATTCCAATGATCATCCTTTAATTTTTTATACCTCTTCTGCTCTCATATTAGTTGAGGTAATGCTTACCTAATAAGATGCTACCATAATCAATTACACTATTTACTATATTAGTTTAGGCCTCATTGATTATGAAAAGTGTTATACTAAAGTAGATTGTGATTGCCTTGCTATCTATTTCACAGTTGAAAAGCTCCATCACTGTATGCTTTATCAAACCATTTATGTCATTATCCATTTTGATCCACTTCATTATTTTTTATCCAAAGCATTTATACTTGGAGATATAATTGGTAAAGGGATGGTTCTCTTGATGGAATTTGACCTTCAAATCATAACACAAAAATTTGTCAAAGGAAAAGTCATTGATGACTAGCTTACATCGACACCCATACCCAATACAAATCACCTTCAAGATAATCTCCCTAATGATAACATTATTTATATTGAAGGTCTTAATCAGGCTATCTCCATTAAATAATACTTCCATAATTTCATATCTATAATTTTATAGTTGATTTAGAGGTAAATAATCAAGAAGATACCAATACCATTCTCAATACTACTAAATCCAAAGTAGTTATCAAAGAACTTCTTGAATTCACCATAATTTTGCATAAAGACACATAAACCCTCCACTTTGATGGTGTCAAATGCCTCCAAGGAGCTAGGGTAAGTTACATTTTATGATCTATGCCATGGGGCCTAGGACCAAGTGCACATGGGAAAACCAAGTTTGGTTATGTAGAATGAATGAGTAAAGCGAATTTAGATAGAAGTAACCAAACACATTCAATGGAGTGGAAGTATTATTTATAGGAAATACAATTTATATTCATTAATGATGAATAAGGAAAATTGGTACAATGTGATATAGTGCATGTATTGCAAAGTAGACATGCAGAGCATGTTATCTGTGTTATGACTGTGTAAAAAATATCAAACTTTTTTCTAGATGCATATATTACATATTTATACAATTAGAATACAAGAAAAATTACAACTACTATCAGTTACCAAGAACATGGTTACAATGATTCATCTTATAGGATAAATGATCCTTAAATAACCTCCTAGAGCACATAACCAGGGTGAGTCAACATGAATATGTGCTATGGAATCCAAAAAGATTAAGAGTCTTGAGACTATAGGGATTTCAAGATAAAATCATGTGGATATTTGAGTTGTAAAGGGTACATGAGTCAACAAGTAGGAGCAAAAGTTAATACAAAGCCACAAGGCATACAAGGGCATGAAAGTTAGTGAGAAGGCATAGGACTTGGTATAGTGTTGTGAGTTATGGAGAGGTGAGGTACACAACTATAATCTGAGGTTACCTCTTCATGAATTTCTACAAGCTAGTATGAGTGTTGGGCAAAAGGTTATCAACAAACTATGTGCAAAAGATCATGTAAGATTAGGTGAGATGTGTGTGCACTATATAGAAGAGAAAATGAGGAGTGAACTAAATGGTGACAAATATATGAATGGATCATTCACCCTTTATTGAAGAGTAATGGTATTCATTGCATTGGTGTGTAGTTATATAAACTACACTTAAAGTTGCTACAAAGTATACCACTTGGCTTGATCAACAAATTATCCAACCTTGACCACTCTAAAAAGTTGATGTGTGGCACAATAGGTGTGTGTGTCTATCACTTAAATGATATAGGCCTTCGTTGTGGGGAACAAAAGTATGAGATCTAAATTAGAAAGATGTTGTATGGCTGATAGATTAAGAAGAAACATAATGTAAGGCTTGAGAAGCTCCATGTAGAGTCCTAGCTTCTTATTTGCAGGCTTGGTGATGTAATAAGGAATAAAAGACTTGACATGGTGATTTATGTTAGCATGCATGTGAGGCTAGAATAAATGTGATTTTAATGTAGATAGAGTCTTTATCATGTTAAAGTGTCCTGAGGTCTTGGTGTAGTGCACCTCCTAGATGAGTCATTGGTGAGGTGCACTAGTGGGAACACAAGGATGTTTGAGCTTGTAAAGAAGCTGGTTAGATAAGTAGAACTCTAACACTTGTTTACTTTATGAAACACTAGTGTAAGTCATTATGAAGTCCTAGTAAACTGATTAGGAAGGTGGCCATTCCATGAAGTTATGGTCATGTGTATCTAACACTGTGATGAGTATGTGAACTAGAAATTGACCAAGGTAGTCTATGACATTGTTATCCTTCCCTTTCTTATGCTTAATAATGAGATGTAATTACTATAGGTAAGTCATCCATTTTATATGGGATGTAATTTTTATCTTGTTCTACATTTTTAAGAACTGAAGTGGTTGATGGTTAGAAGGAACAACTATTTCCTTCCCAAGAATCTAGTGGTGCCATTGCTTAATAGATTTCACAATAACATATAGTTATTTCTCATATGTGGAGTAATCATACATTATGTTTCTAAACATCTCTATGTGGTATGAAACTAGATGTCTATGGTGCATGATCACTATACTGAGTGCATAGTTAGATGCATCAACGTGGATTTCCAAAGAGTGCACAATGTCATGTATTATAAGAATAGGTACTACATAGAAGCATTATCTACGTACCTCAAAATCTCATTATCATGTAGGATTATAATCAAAATTGGCTTTGGTGTGGGTGAGCTAACTGAGAGCCCAAGAGATATGAAAGAAACCAAGGATGAACCTATAGTATAAGTTAACAAGTCCAAGAAAACTCCTCAATTTGGTGAGATTGTATAAAGTAAGCCAATCTTGGATCACTTTGATCTTTTTTGGATCTACTCTGATATCAACATGATAAATAATGTTCCTAGGTATTAAATCTACATGGCATCAAATGTACACTTTGGTAAATTGGATTGCAACTTATGTTGGTGCAAAGTGTCTAAAATATGTGAGATATACTCCATATGTTCCTCCCAAGTCTTGTTGAAGATGAGGATATCATCCAAGCATAAAGTGATGAAAGAGTTAAGGAAAGGCATGAGTAGATCATCCATCAAGCATATGGAGGTTTCTAGTACATTGGTGAGGCCAAAAATCATGACCAACTATTCATACAATCCCTTCCATGTTTTGAATGCTATCTTCTAGACATATTTAGGATGGACTAGAACCTGATGATAACTTGACTTTAAGTCTATCTTGGTGAAGTATTGTACACCTTAGAGCTAGTATAAGAGGTCATCAATTCATGGAAGTGGATACTAATTCTTCATTATGATTTTATTGAATTCATGATAGCTAATGTAAAGTCACCAAGACCCATCCTTCTTGGGCACATAAAATATTGGACTCCTACAAGGCAAATATCTAAGCTTGATCTTGCCCTGATTAAGGAGATCTTGTATATATCACAAGACTTGATCATTATCCCAAAGTGATCTATGATACAAGGGGCTATTAGGAAGAGGGATCTAAGAACCAAATTAATGTGGTGTTTTACTATGCAGTGCATTAGAAGGCTTTCAATTTTTATGAAGAATTCACTTTGCTACACCAATAACTTGTTGAGCTACTAATGCTATGACAGTGTGTGAGTACTATGTATTTCAAGGGTGTGCTTTGTCATTTTTTGTTACTTAGGTGTGTTAGGGTGGACCATGAGTAACACAAAATTCTACACATGTTACATGATATTGAAACATTACTTGGTAGAGACCAAGGAGACTTTGGTCATGGGAGATAACTCAAAAAATTTGTAGAAATGATCTTTCACATGAATAGTACAATGTTGTGGCTTTGATTGATATGTAGCTTCATGGTCATATAAATATGATCTTCCTAGCAAGATGTCACAAAAATCCAAAGGTGCAATGTCACAAGTGATGTTGTCATCCATAAGCTTGACTTAGTACTCAAAAGTGCATTATTACCAAATGTGTATATCCTTACCTTGTTGTAGCCACCCCAAAGATTATGGCTTGGAGTGCACAATAATGGCAAGACCAAGGCACTGAGCTATGGATTGTGCAATGATGTTCTTCTAGCTATCATTGTTGATGATGATGTGAAGAGGTTGACCTTTCACCCAAAACTTGGCATAAAAGAAGCATTCACACTCCTTAGAGATGTTGATTGTAATGGTGCTAGTGATCATACAAGAGACATCTAGATCAGTGTCATCCATTGATGTGGGTCTTGATGTAGAATTAAAGAGTGCTGTGCATGACATTCAGAATCATCATGGGTGGATGAGTGATGGTGATGACACCACTTATCACCAAAATTATTCTTCTTGCCTTTATTTTAAGTAAAAGATGTTGGGGCCTTTGATTATTGAGTAGTCTTCTGGTGTTGCTCTTCTTTATGAGATGTGTACTATTGTTTCTTCTATATAGAAGGTTATGATGTGGAGTTGTGTGTAGGCAAGTCCTTATGTACTGCATTAGATGAAAAGGTGGAACACTACTTCATCCTTGTATTAGATTTGATTTTGATGGCATTGCAATATGCTTGCCCCAACATATCAAAATTCAATAACTCCATCTTTGCATAGATGTAAGGTGAGAGTCTAATGATATACTTCAATACCTTATGTGACTTGTCTAGGTTCTCATGTAAATACACAGAGTAGTCATATAATATGTTGGTTTAGTCTTCCACAAACTAATATTTATATTGACATAATTATTAGAACTTGATGTATTCATCCTCAAGGTAGTGTAGAGGGTAGTATTCCTCCTTCAACATGTCAACAAAAGTCTTCCATAATTTGATTGGAATGCAATTTTATGTGTACTATTGAAAACCTCCTACCAGTGAACCACTAGAATGGACATATTTAACACTATGAAGGTGATCTTCTCAACCTCAATGAAGTGATTTAATGAGAAATATGCCTTGATTTTTTGAATTTAGGCATATAATGCTTCAGTATCAATCTTGCCTTTAAATAGAGGGATGCTGAGATTGAATTATACTTTAAAGGGGGTTTGTTGCTAAAATCACTATTGAGAAAATTATGGAGGTGTTTCAAAAGATGCCAGGTTAAACTATACTATAAAGTCACAAAATTGGCCAAAAAGTGTGGTGCACTAAGCCTCTAGAGCATCAACAATGAGATTTTGAACTTCTGGTGCTACCAAGGTTGCTTCTGGGTGTTAGCCATCTTACTTTTACTATGACATTATTCTAGGTATTTTGAAATAGAATCGATTGACAAACATTCCTTCTTGAATTATGCTCATGTGTTTATAAGCATAGAAATAAGATAGATATTTTTCCATTGATACTAATGATCCATGCCATGGGGCTTAGGACCAAGTGTATAGGGGACAACTGAGTTTGGTTGTGTAGAGTGAATGAGTAAAGCTAATTTAGATAGAAGTAACCAAAAACATTCAATGGATCAGAAGTCTTATTTGTAGCTAATCTAACTTCTATTCATTAATAGTGAATAAGGAAAATTTGTACAATACATGGAGTATGTTATCTATGTTATGACCATGTAAAAAACATTGAATTTTTTTCTAGATGCATCTATTACATATTTATACAAGTAGAATACAAGAGTAGTTACAACTACTATCAGTTACTAATAAGATGGTTATGGAAGTTAATTTTCTAGGCTAGATAATGGTTAAGGAACCTCCTGGAGCATGTGGATAGGGTGAGTCAATACATAGATGTGTTATGAAATATAAGAAGTCAAAGAGTATTGAGACTATAGATAATGTAAGAGTAAGGTGTGTGGATCTGCAAACTATGAAAGGTGGAAGAGTCAATAAGTAGGAGTAGAAGTCAACATAGAACTATAAGGCATGTGAGGGTGCAAAAGTCGATGAGTAGGTACAAGACTTGGCATGGTGTTATGAGATATGGAGAGGTGAGGTAAATATCTATGATTTGAGGTGACCACTACATGAAAGTCTATGAGATGGTGTGGGACTTGTGTGAAAGTTTGTCAACCAATTGCATGTAAAGGAGTGTGCAAGATTGGGTGATATGTGCACATGATACATAGAAGAGCAAATGAGGAGTGAGATAAATGGTACATAAGCTATGCATAGATCATTCTAACCCTCATGGTAAGATCATCCCTCTAGAATTAAATATAACATTTAATGTCACTAATAACATGGTAGAATATGAATCTCTAATCTTAGGTATGAAAGAAACACTTGACTTAGATATCCCATATCTACATGCTTTAGGTGACTCCCAACGTATTTATCACCAGGTTAATGGTGATTTCTAGTGTAAAAGTGAAAATATTATTGCTTATCATCAAATGGAAATAAAACTTTCCAAAGATTTTATCTCTTTTACCATTGATCCCATTTTAAGAGATCAAAAATCTATCACTGATTATCTTACTCCTTTAGCATCTCTATTTAATTTTCATCAAGTATTTAATGGTTCCCAATTTATTATTCAAATAAGAAAATCACCCTCTTCTATCCAACCATATGATTCCCTCATTTTTCACATTAAGGATGTCACTATTCAACAAAGCCCATGGTACAAAAAAATCATCCAATTCCTTGAACACCAAACATATCCTCTAGACACATATTCTCCTAAAAAGACTAGAATACATAAAAAATCCTTAAAATATGTATTCCAATATAAAACCCTTTATTTTCATAATGCAAGGTACCTTGATCCATTTTGTAATGCAATAAGAGGTTCCTCTTGTCCTCGAGCAAGCACATGGGGGTATTTGTGATGGTCACTATAACGAACATGCTACAACACATAAATGCTTATGTATGGGTTGGACTATTTTATAAAAGGACACTATCGATTTTGTCAAAAGGTGAAATCATTGTCAACTTCATGATTATCTAATCCATTCATCATCGACTAAGATCTAAACTATGGATTCTCCTTGGCCATCATCCATGTGGGGATTAAATCTCATTAGTAAATTACCTCAGTCATAAGTTGGTCATGTTTTTATCATTATTGCTACTAAATTTTTTATGAAATGGGTAGAATCCATGCCTCTTGTAAATTTCATAGGAATCACTATCTATAAATTTATCCCTAACCAAATCATTTATCACTTTGGCTTCCACTATACTATCATTTTTGATAATGGTGGCAATTTCAAAAATAAGGACATAAGATAATAATGTGCTAAATTTAAAATTTCCCACAAAATTTTCATACCTTACCATCCAAAATACAATGGCCAAACTAATGTCACTAATAAATTTTCAACAAAATTCTATAAAAGACCATTCGAGAAACCTGAACTAATTAACATCTTCACTTATATCCTATACTTTGGGTCTATTGTACTAGAATATGTATTGCCACTAGTGTAACACCATTCACATTAGTCTATGGTTTTGAGCCCATCTTACCATTAGAAGTTGAAATCCCCTCTTTATGTATATCTATTCATAGTATCATTCCTGATGAATAATTACATGAAGCTTACCTTCATGCCCTATATCTTATTGTTGAACACCATCTAGCCACTCTTCAACATAATCTCTAATACAAGGCTTGCATCATCAAATAATATAATAAAAAGGTCAAAGTCTGCACTTTCAACATTGGTGATCTAGTCCTTAAGTTATATTATACCCATGATAAAGAAGGTAGATACACCCAAAAATGGTGGGGCCCTTATTTAGTGAAAGACATTATTGGTCATAGTACCTATCTCCTATAAACTAATGAAGGCCATGTTTTTAAAGAACCCACTAATGCACAATTTTAAAGAAATATTTTGATTAAATATTTCCCTTATTATCATAATTATATATATTGTCCTAATAATGATTCTTTTAGTATTTATCCAAAGATCTCACCCTCTACAATAGTCTCTCCTATACACAAACTTTAGTTCCTTATTTTGGTCCTTTGGTTTCTTTAATTCATGAGTTGCATTATAATACCATGGATAGGACACAATTTTCCTCATGAATACATTTTTCTTTCATACATCAATTTTTTATATCAAGTTTTTTATTTTCAGATACTTTTCACACCCACTTGGATTTTTCTTTTGTGACTTGTAGTGTAAGACCATGGATAGGATTAGGCTCTCCTCACAAATACCATCTTTACACCCAATTGGGTTTTTATTTTGTGAGTTGTAGTGTAAGAACATGGATATGACCAAGATCTCCTCACAAATACCATTTTTGCCTTTTTACACCAAATTGGGTTTTTATTTTATGATTTTTAGTGTAAGACCATATATAGGACCAAGTTCTCCTCATAAAATCTACATATTATTTCAAAATCTATTT
Organism: Torreya grandis; assembly: GCA_037957365.1. Taxonomy (NCBI): domain Eukaryota; kingdom Viridiplantae; phylum Streptophyta; class Pinopsida; order Cupressales; family Taxaceae; genus Torreya; species Torreya grandis. The sequence continues at coordinate 128,603 of JARHVA010004534.1, read as the reverse complement.
GCACACCGAGTGATTTTTTATATAATATTAAGAAATGGTTACAAGTTTGTGATCCCATATTCTCAACCTTAGTCTTTGTTTCTTTTGTAAATAAAACTTGCACAACAAACTTGCTAGCATATTTCCCTACACTTACATACATTCTTATGATAAGGAATCATACTTACTTATCATTGTATCCCTTTTGTAATTTAAATTAATTCAAATTGTTTCATGTTCAATCCTCTTGATTTTCTTTCTTTTCATTCCACTTTAGATAAAACAAGGTCAAAGTCAAGATATCCATTTTATTTCATATGAATAAACAATACTCTTAGACAAAATACTCCCTAAATCTTCTTTCTTAGCAACCAAGTCCAAAGTTCTCAAATGATATCATTTTTAGCACCCATGTTTGGTTCTTTGAATCCATATAGAGGAGGAATAAAAAAATTCCATCAAAATTTAAAAGCCAAATCATTTAAAACAAAAGGTAATGATCAAAAGGCAATATAAAAATTAAAAAGTCAACATCACATCATAAGACATGATTTATAACACATCTCCTATCTCTAATCAAAGTTCAAACTTCATAGATGGCCTCATAATAAAGTTGAGGTCCATTGGGGTATGGTAGGTGAGTAGATTGGAATAGGAGAATTTAAAATAATCTATAGTGATACCTACTTTCTCACACAAGTACGCAATCTTCACAGTAGACTGATGACTCTATAAGGGGTCCTGAAGAATAAGGAACACATTATGGGAAGGTAGGACCATTTTAATTTTCATGCATATAGCTTTCATAGGATGATATTCATACTTCATTTAATAACCCAAGATTTGTTTGGTTATTCAAAGTTATTCAAAGTCCTTAATGTCTAAAGTCCTCTTGTGTCGCAAACTGATTTCTGTCTAAGATGAATAACTAGTTTGATCCATGGATTATTATGGTTGTTATTTGATTAACTATTATTTGAGTAAGATTTATTTCATATGATGATTATGGGATAGTTATGTTATTGATTAATTTATGTGATTTATTTTCTATGAGTTAGCAGTACTTTTACATTCTATACATTATGATCATATTTGTTAATTATATAACATTATTTTATGGATATAATCATGTTTCATGATAACTACCTTCATTGTTGTGAGGTGGATGTTGTAGAAACCTAAAAGTGGCCACCAATTAACTCCAATCAAAATTTAGATCAATTTATATCAAACATTGGAATTTGGCCTAAAAACACTAAAACATGCTAAATAATTTGGATTTGTCATAACAAGTGTTGATATTAGCCAATGTATCCCTAAATGGGGAAATGAATTTTATGAGATAGCTAAACTTTGATAAGATCATTTTGAATCAAAATGACATTTTCACACCTGGGTGCTCTAGATTGTTCTTTTATACCAAATTTATTAAACACGACACATACCCTTATTATTTTTTGTTGACAACATCCTAAATGGGATAATGGATCCAATGCATCTAACATCACCTTTCAATTCTAATTTAATCAAATTTTGAGCCAATAATATGGCATTTTGACCAATTTGATTAATTTGAGCACCAATTTCCAAGATTTGTACCAAAATTGACTAATCATGTTTAAAGTTAATTAATTTAGATCAAGAGCTTAAATGGATTTTCCATGGAGGTTATTGATTATTTCTTTATGGAAATTGATTATGAGTTTCTACATCATCGGGTGAGGTCATTTATGGGTTGGGATCCATAAGCCATAATGCCACAAAAATCTAATTAAGTCCTCCTATGCTCTTTAAAGCCTCTCTATCCCAAATATTTATAAGGGCATTTATTGATTTCAACCTCTAAAATTTAATGGATTCTTAGCCACACATATTCATCTTGAGATGGGTAGTTTAGGTTCATTCTGATTAATTACAAAAATCTATAAATAGAAGGATTCACACTCATAATTTGAAGCTCTCTCAATCCAAAGTTACCATGCCCAAATATCTTCAATCTATATCTTGATGTAGTGTTATTATGCCTAAATATTGAACCAAGCCATTCCAAACTAAGTCAAAGCCAAAATCCACAAATCCAATGGTGTCAAGAAGAGGTAGAGATATCCAAATCTCCATTGAAAAATACCTTTGAAACACAAGCTGAGCAAGCCACTCTATGAATCATTTAAAAGCTCCAAGGACGATGAGGGAATGTTTCTTTCATGTTTTAGTTGTTTTTTTCATATGCATGTTTGTTATTAAGCTCCCCCTAATTCCTAGGCCCAGAGATGTCATGTTTGTTAGTGTATTTTTTTCATTTTGATTTCATTGTGAAACTAAAACTTAATCTAACCACCTCTCTTGATTCAAATTCCTAGATCATAATGACACAACCAGTAGGACCCAATGCATCTCATGTACTAATAAGATTAATGTGCAAGTCTTAAACTAAGATTTAGAGGCTTGAAATGTTTTTAAATCAATTTTCTGACTTTATTTGGCCATATTTCATCTTCATGAGTTTACACAGGGACCACTAATAGTTAGGTATAACTGCTGACAGTTAGGTCCAAACCACCAATGATTGGGTTGTAAAGGAAAACCCATTTAAAAACTTTAATTTTTGATATTTTATTCAACTTTTTGTTAATAATTTGGATGTCTAAGTCTCTAGTCTAGTTTTATTTTGTGATATAAAATCTTTCCATTTAAATATTTTTGTTCTAACAAGTTAACAATTGCTCTTTTTATCTAAGTATGTTGATGCCTTTTGATTGATAGGTAACTACTGGTGGTTTGGTTTTGACCACCAATGGTTGGTAAAGCATTGACCGCTGATGGTTAGGCAAGAATCACTGATGGTCAAACAGTGACTACCGATGGTCAAACAATGACCACCGATGATCACTATGTTTTTTCTATAAAACAAAAACTTTAGAGATTACTTTTCAAGTTTAGTTTTCTCATCTACAAAAGAGCTTCTAAGCTAAACAACATTTTGACAATATTATTAAATGACCTACTTGAAAAGTTCCAAATCATGCTTAATTAAGTCTTTTTAAACCTCTTTTGGATGCTTAAAAAAGAATTAAAAATTTCTATTTGGTGCTTAAATGAAAATTTAGGGTGTTTATTTGAATGTTTAGTAGCTATTATTTACAGGTTTTTGCAACTAAAGGCTAAGGGTCCAAAGAAAACCATCAAATATTTCAATTTAGTTCTTTAAAATTAGTCTCACTTTAAAATTTTTTACTTTATGCAAGTCATTTCTTATTTGCTTAGTTAGAATTATTTGTAAAAAAAATAATTTGTGCGTGTATGCTCTCCCCTTGTCCATTATAGGGAACTTATGGGATCAAAAGTGCCATATTAATTACAAACCTGTGCCTTAGTCTAAAGGTGTAAAAAATATGTTGTGAAGTCTCTCCTCAAGACCTGCATGGCTTGGGTGATCTATAAACAACCATAAAGATATTTTACTTATTTTTTATTTTATGCATTTTGGCTTATGATGGGGATTTCATCATATCTCAAGGAGGATTTGACTCAAGGCTTCGTCTCCCAACATCATCTTCAACCCCTCTTTATGGGGGGGGGGGGTATATAAATTGGGATACCCTCACTAAGATGATGGTTTGAGTGGTTAAACCATCTCCATTAGTAGAGGCTAATCCTAGGATGTTTGAGCATGTTGGACATTGCACTACACTTAGTGAGTGATGGATGTAGTGGTTGTAAAAATGGAAAGACATTTTTACAGCATATAAGATATAGACCCAAATGATGTGTTAATTATCTTGTGTACTAACATGAAATTATATACACATGGGATCCATCTAGAAATGTGCAAAACTTACAATTTTTAGTCAACTCCACTTTGCCATACCTTGATAGGATCTATGATGCTATGCTTAGTTGCATTTGGTCACTTATCTTTTTCTTGCTTGGTGTTTTGAGACTAAAAATTCTATGTTTATTTAAACTATGTCAAAAACCAATTTGTTTATATGTCACTCTTTTATCTAAAGTCATTATGTTGGTCATTTTACACCACACTTGTGCCTTTCAATTTTTGCTAAACTTATTTGTGTGTGTGTGTGTGTGTCACTTGAATAAAATAGGTACCATTATGATTCCCAAATCATTATCAAATTTATGCCTTTTGAATTTTTAAAACAAAACATTGATCACATCATTAGAGCATGCTAATGCCTTTATAGTGCTCAATTTATTTCAAGACTTGTTTACCTTGTATCAAAAACCATTATTTCAAACCATGTCATGTATGCTATTTAAATCCTTATTTTTTGTCGTTATGCCATCTAATCATGTCTAAATTATTTGTCATCAAAACCCTAGTCTTAAAATGTTGATTTTTCAATTAACCTTTTATAAAGTTTAGATCCAAACATTGATTGATTTATATTTAGGCCTCACTTTATAGGGGTTGATACATAGATCTTTCTTTTTTGGGTTACATAACTTCAGTTAATTGATTACCCAAATTTAAAAACTATTATTTATTTATTCATAGAGCTTATCCTCATCATTTTTTCTGCCATTATTTGGGAGAAAAAAACATTTATCCAAGAGCCTTTTGCCTTATGGATTATGCCAATTGATCATGTTTATGTTTGATTTTACATACAAGGTTTATGTCAAATTTATTTCCAAACTTGTTAGACTAATGAAATCACATCAATTCTTTGTTTTAAGCCTAGATTTTGACATTGTTTGGCCAAAAATCTTAGCATAACCTATTGGAGCCTAGATTTTGACTTTACATTTGGATAAAATACCTAGTGACTCTTTTCATTTTGTTAGTTTAGACCTTGTTTGGAACACTTTGGCCTAGACTTTTGACATGCTAGTTTTTATTCAGACACTTGACCTTTTATGTGTATGACATTTGATGTTAGACTATTTTATGCCAAGTCTTAGCATAAACCATTTGTTGGGAGATTGGTGGTAGTGATGTGTTGTCATTGATGTCAAGTGGCATTGATGATGAAAAAGTGGCATGAGAGTGCTCTTGGTCTAATATGCAAGATCTTAGTGCTCAGCTTAGTCTTGGTTGTTAGTGAAAACTTGTGAGAGCAGTTGGTTATATGGAAGCATGAGTGAATGGCATGGAATATGGAGAGAGATCAAATGGTATGTCCATGTGGTTTAGAGAGCAATTGGAGTCCTTCTAGGTGGTCTTCAGATGGAGTGCAAGTCATCTTATGCCTTGTGGGTTGACCATGTGTGGTTACCTATGGGTTTTGAGTACTTTGCGAGCTATATCATGATGAGGAGCTTAGTATTATTGAAATGTGGATGATATACATGTATATGGTGATAAGAGGATAGGTTTATGGTTTTAAAGAGGTGGCTAGTGGACTGCAAGATAGTTTGGCCATTGGCTTAGTTGGCCTAGGTGGGCTTGTGAGGCCTTGTGAAGGGTCAAAGGGTGTTTGCAAGTTGGTAAAGCTTATTTTTACATGAGATATTGTTCGGAAATATTTTTAAATCATGTTTATAATGTTTGAGGTTAGATATTGAGCTAAAAAGTTATAAATTTGGTTTAGGAACTTCAAAGGGTGCTACAAATGAGTGCAAGGAGCCCGAGAGAAAGTTTCTCATGTTTGTTGGCATGTGCAAGGTTTGAATGAGAATATAATATATTTGGTGTATTTTGGGAAGGTCCCTAAGAATATTTTACAATAATTGGTTTAATATTTAAGGGGCACAACTTTATGAATGATTACTAAGAAGCTAAGGAGGTTTTTGAGTATCAAAACCCTAGTCTTAGATTCGATAGAGAAGATCCTTATGGTTTTAGATAATAATGGATTGGGTGATAGAATGTGATGATTTTAATTTGTAGAGGACTCTTCCAAGTTTTTTTGAAATTATTTTTGGTCTCTTGACTATGTGTGGGCCCCACAAGATAGTGTTTCTTAACATTTTTTTGATATTGTTAGAGATTTCTGAATATGATCAGGGGAAATAATGGGTATGTGATGACTATTAGGAATTTCACCAAATGCATATTTAAGGTTTTAGTGATATTTATCTTTATATGTCAAAGCTATAGAAGTTCAAAGTTGCCTAGTCACTAGAGGCCTAAAGGAGAAAAATAACAGTCTAAAGTAGCCTTTTTGGTAAGGTTAGTTTAAAGTGATTCAAGATGATTTCAGATCTAAAAATAATATGGGGTTGAATTAGAAGTATCCTAGTTGAATTATTATCCATTAGGAGAGGTTGATAGTATTTTAAAGTGTTCTTTATGACCATTGATCATGGTAGACTTTTTTATGTTAAGACTATGAGATAGTGACTTGAGGAATTATTTTGTTAGACCAATGGAAGTTGGTTGGAAATGAGAAATAAATATTAGAGGTTGACATAGAGATCACATATAATATATGAATATGGATTATAAGGTATGAAAGTTTTATTTCATGTGCTAGACAAGAACATCTACATGACTAGTTTTTGTAGCATGTAGGCAGTCTGGAGTGGCCTATTTAAAGAGGCTAGTTCTAGCTATTATGAGTAGAGTTTGAGGTGAGTGAGAGATTGGTGATATTATATAAGTTTCATAGCTTTAGTACATGGATTTTTTATTTATACTTTTTCTCTAGTTTTGTTGGAGTAGTCAAAGTTCTTTGATTGAGTTTCTAGTGTGCATAGCCAGTTTAAGTAAATAGTTTGTGTGAGTTGGTTTGGACTTATGTGAGGTATGTGAAGATGAAAAATGGATTTAGAGGTGTTTTTTAAGTCATTGAGGACATATAAATGTGTTTTTTATGTGATTATTTGAGAAAATATTTTGTATTCTTTAGTTTTATATGACTATGTTTTCTAGCTTTCTAGGCCTATTAGCGAGTAGTATAAAAGGCTTGGTTCAGGGTATGAATTGGAGTTCCAAATATTTTAGACCCATGTGGGAGTGATAAATTATATATTGGAGGTATGTTTGATGTTTTTAAAGTATTGGTGAGGAATATTATTCATGGATATGGTCATATGTGGTGAATGACCTATAAGGGCTAATGCATTAGGCCTAATTGAGATCTAAAGGAGGATTGAGATTGTTTTGAAGTATGGATGATCTATAGAGTGTTTGATTTGGATTGATGAAATTTATGAGGATATTTTATAAGGGTAAATAAATTATGTGAATTATCTTAGCTGATCAAGATGGGTTAGATGATGGAGTGATATATATATATATATATATATATATATATATATATATATATATATATATATATATATACAAGGTCAAATTGGCCTATTTGTGGATATGTGAGAGTAGAGAGTGTGTGCATTCAAGAAAAGGAAAGAGATCAGTCAAGGAGAAGAGATGGGTCATTTAGGACATTTAGAGGGTGAAGATAATTAGTCATGTTTTATTTATTAGTTCATGAGCTAGCAAGTCATTAGACCTAACAGTCTAAAGTGTCACTTGGTTGAGCAAATGTTTTGTGAAGGGGATTACAAGTGTTAAAGCAAGAGAAGATCATCATTAGGTGTAGAAGAAATTAGATTAGTGGTGGAAATTAGAGTAGAGGTGGTTGAGTGGGTAATTAATCACTTAGGGGGTTGTATCCTCTTTGCTAGTTGGAGCTAGCTAACGGTCTAGTTGGAGCTAGACTAAATTGAGGGGTGGATGCTCCTTGATCAGTTGGTGTTGGTCTAAAGTCTCTTGTTTGCTTCAAATTATAGGATAGTATTCCATTGTTATTATAGGATTGAGAGTGGATTTTATACCCCTAGAGGTTTTTATACATAAATTATGTGTTCATGTGATGTATGCTCTTGTTCATGTTTATGTTGCTGTATGATGAATGAGTTTATGTAATTGAATGTGCATTGTTAACTACTAATTCATCCCCCTCTTAATAGATAATTCCATCACCATTTTATATATCCAAATCCATGTTCAAATCATTGTTTGAAGATACAACTCCACCCCTTTTGAATAAGTTAGACCAAGTTTGAACCATTTTTCCTTTGGACATAGTTTTTCAGAGTTTGAAAAACTCTAATCCTTTTTGTTTTTAAAGATTTATTCATTGATATAGATATATCTAACTTAAATTTTGGTGGAGTCACATACAATCCAAGTTATGATATAATGGCTACACAAAAAATGATTAGAAAACCCATGGGGATAGATTTTGTAAGGATTTTTATTTTTCTCCATACAATACTCCATATGGGAAATAAAGTCAAGAACCAACATACCATCCAACTCAAAATCTCAACTTGGATGATATGGTTTATGAGGAAGACTTGGATGCTTGGGCTTATGCAAGCAATCAGGATTTATAATGTCATGCCATTACTATACCAGGACCTTGTCCTTTGGTTTGCAATGGAAACCAAGCTTCATAATGTCCTATCCATACCATTCAAGGAATACATCCTTTATCTTGTGTGAGTAATCAAACACCAAATTGACCTATTATTACCTAATCAATCCAATCATAATCCTAATTGAGCTAATAAATCCTTTAACTGAGCCAATCATTCAAAGACCAAACTATGATCAAAACTAGTATTTTATAACTCATTGGAAACCAAGGCCAAAAGAACCAACCCATACAAGATGTTGTCATTGGAATAATCATTTGTGATAAGTCAACGTGTGATAAATCGCCTTTCAATCTTATATCCATTTTCAAGCAGTCTCACTCTTATGAACCAGTCTTTGTTGAGTCACTTTCTAATTATTATAACCATGTTTGGGGAAATCATTATCTTGACCATATGCCTATTTTTTAAGATCCTCCCTTTGATAAGCTATTTTCTATGGATTTGTCTCGTGACCTATTTACCATCATTGAGGAGTCTCACTTTAACAATCTAGTCTATGTGGAGCCCATTATGACATCATAGGCTATTAATTATCCAATACCAAACATTCAACAAGACATCATTATAATAGAGTACCCATTAGATGAACAATAAGAATTAGAGTCAGGTTCTATTTTTGAGCTAACATCAAATTTAACATCAGAAGCAAAATCAACATTAGATTCAATGTCCCTTGAGTTAGAATCAAATTTATAAATAGAATATGTTTGTGGTTGTTATAATATTGGTTATGAATGAGTTGCACATCAATTTGAATACATTTGTGATCCTTCCATAGTTTTTGAGGATGAGTACTTCAACATCAACACAATTTATCCTAGTATCTTCGATGAGGATTGTGCAGACTTTCCCCATTCCACTACCATTCCACATTCCATTACCACCAACCAACATAGCCATATTATTGAGATTCCACCTCCCACAAGTGTCAATTGGGACTGATATAATCACACCTTATTAAACTACATCCATGGTGACATAGTAGTTGAAGAGCAAGGAGGCCAAACCCAAAATCATGTAGAAGAGGAACACTCTTCTAGTGAAACCTTTTTGGAGGTGCTAGGACACAATAAAAGTTAAAATTTAGCATCTTTTAGTGAAACATTTTTGAATATGCTAGAAGATAATCAAAGTCAAAAATCAACATTCCTTAGTGAAACCTTATTAGAGGTGCTATGAGACAATCAAGGAAAATTCATTGGTAGAAATCTCTTCGAGGTGCCAATAGCTAAGCATAAAATTTATTCACTACTTGATGAAGACAAAATCAGAGATGACATCAATATATCTTCCAATATATATCCTAATCAGATGTTATCTACTTTCAGACCTAAATGACAAAATAATTTGATGGTCTTATCAAGAGAATATTTGGAAGTCTTCAACCTTGCCACATCTAAAGTTATGTAAAATCTAGAATCAATAACATTGTGTGTGCCAAAAAATCTTGATTTTCATTCATTTCCTAACCATTATACATTCCATTATCATCCACAATTCCATTTCACAATCAAACCTATCATCCAACACTTATCCATTATTGGCTGCACTTTCCTTTGTAGAGGCTAAAAAGATACCTTGTCTTGATACTTGAAGGAAATTCAATCAATGATCAATTAAGATCACAACAACATCATTGCCATCCAAATCTGTAGCTAGTTCTTGATAGAGCAACTATTTAGACAAGGTGTGGGATAACAATTAACATGATTGAGTATTTTATTTATATCATTTGATGATCAAGATGTGCATCTCTAATTTAATAAGAAAAACAAAATCACAACCCTAAAACTACACCCAGGCCATAAGAATGTACCATATCATCATCATCAACTAGACATCACGCCATTATTATTTACCATTCCTTTTATCATTGTCACATACCCAGCCAGTCACCTTATCACTTAGGGGCAACCCTCTCAACATTCTTCTTTATCATATTATCAATCTAACAGCCTATCATTATCTATACTACCGTTACTTTATACTAAAAGATGTTTTGATCCATCCTATTTTATCTTGATTGACCATGGTTCATCCATTGGTTCTATTTTCAGTGTGATGAATCAAATTAGTTTCAGTAGTTGTTTCAAGAATTTTAGACAAAGGCAATATTTTAGAGTAGTAAGATAGAAGTTTTGGTAGTTGCATCCTTTATCTATTATTCCTTTATATCATCATGTTTGTTTATTTGAGTCTAATTATATCTGCCTACATGGGCAAATCAGTGTTTCACTGGTATTACTACTAATTATAACCGCTTATGGGAAAATTAGTATCATTTATCTATGTCATTGTCTCCTAGTTATAACTACCTATGGGAAAACTAGGGGTAATATTTGTTTATTGTGCCTTAACATACCAAATAGCCATTTATATGTCATACTATGTCATCATACCAACTATGCCTATTTTTTTGAATTATCTACTATACTAGTCAGATTCCTCCATTGAAAGGTGGAATTACTGTGACCTAGGGCCATTTTGGGGCTATGTGGGCTAGGCTCAATTCTTGTTGAGGTCAAATCAGTCCCCCTTTGCCATCATGCTCTCACCATTTTGTGAACATCATTTCAGGTTATCTACACTCTTGCCATTTTACAATCTTTGACCATTTAGTATCTCGTCATTCTCGATCAAGTTAAGATACTCCAAAATTCCAAAAAATAGTCATAAACATTTCAAAATCTAAAAACATTTGTCTTTTCTAAAATTAGTTTGTTATCCTTGAACCTCCCTATTGGGGCAAATCCATTGTTAGGGTGTTTTCTATTATTTTTGTTTTCAAGCTTTCTATTTGTTTAATTTCTATTTGTTTGTTTGTTCTCTTATTTGTTTTCTTTCAACACTGCTACCTTGACTTAGTTTATATGCATTTATTAGGTGATTCTTTATGTATTATTCTTGAGTCCATCCATATTAATATGCTAACATTTTCATCATGGTTTTTATCATGGTGTGTTGTTTTCAATTATTTATTAGATCAAGAGTCAGTCCTTATGCATATTTTGGCCAAGTCCTTATGGTGTTCTATTATGATGCCTACCATCACATGATACAGTAAAAATTATATTAATAAAGTATATAATTAATGGAGCTACAAAATTTTCTCCTTGGTACCTTTGAAAATCATTCCACCCATCTTGATCAAATTAACCCATTAACCATTCTAGTTGTATTATTGCTAATAAGGATGAGCATCTCCTCATTGGTAGGTACAATTGAATCTTTTCTATTGATCAATATCATTCTTATATCCATATCTTTAATTACTTTGCATCCTTTTATGCATGGTTATTTATGGCTTATTTAGTCATTAAACCATCACATCTACATTTGTACCCACTCATATTTAATCTATGCAACATGTTATATCCTTGAGTTATGCTTGTTAATCTACCCTAACTAGGGCACAAACATCTCAAACATCATCTTTTAGCTAATCTAGGTCTTCTTAATGATTATAGCCACCTATGAAAAAATCATTATTTCAAATTTTATTCTTGATTATAACTGCCTTTGGGCAAATTAGTACATTTTAAAATCAATACATGCAAGATTTTTCTCATTTTAGATTAATCTTACCCATGGGTTAATTCCACATTTCTTCTTGCTTATTTTTGAGGGATCATCCATAAACAAATGTGATATCCACTCCTTCAAGGGGGAATCATCATTATAAGCTTCCCAAAACATTATTTGGAGCTTTTTATTCAACCATCATCTTCTTTTTTGGCATATAGGCCTTTTTATCATTATTTGAGAAGACATTGTTCTGTCTATAGTTTTACAACATCTTCCCAAATAGGGGAAAATTTTAGACACCTAAAAGTGGCCATCAATGACCTTTAATAAAGCTTCAAACAATTTCTATCAAATATTGTAATTGATTAAAAACACTAAAACATGATAAATTATTTGAATTTGTCATATACAACTGTCGATTTCAGCCAATGTATCCCTAAATAGGGCAATGCATTTTATGAGATAGCTAACTTTGATAAGATCATTTTAAGTCAAAATGACATTTTCATACCTAGGTGTTATGGATTGCTTTTTTCTACCAAATTTCTTGCATGAGACACATACCTTTGTTATTTTGTATTGGTAACATCCTAAACAAGATAACTGATCCAACACATCTAACATTGTCTTCCAATTCTAATCCAGTCGAATTTTGAGCCATTAATATGATATTTTGACCAATTTGATTAATTTTAGCACCGATTTCAAAGATTTGTACCAAAATTGACTAATGTTTAAAGATAATTAATTTTAATCAAGAGATTAAATGGATTTTCCATGGAGGTTATTGGTTTATTTATGTAAATTGATTACAAGTTTCTACATCATCAGGTGAGGTCATTTATGGGGTGGCATCCACAAGCCATAAATACCACAAATATTTGATTAAGCCCTCCCATGTGTCTTGAATGCCTCTCTATCCCAAATATTTATGAGGGAATTTATTGATTTTAGCCTTTGAAATTAAATGAATTCTTAGCCACACATATTCATCTTGAGATGGCTGGTTCAAGTTCATTCTGATCAATTACAAAAATCTATAAATATAAGGCTTCACACTCATAATTTGAAGCTCTCTCAAGACAAAGTTACCATTCCCAAATATCTTCATGCCATATCTTGATGTAGTGTTATTATGCCCAAATATTGAGCCAAGCCATTCCAAACCAAGCCAAATCCAAAAGCCACAAAGCTAATGGTGCCTAGAGGAGGTGGAGATATCTAAAGCTTCATTGTTAAAGAACTTTGAAGCATAAGCTGAGCAAGCCACTCTATGAATATTTTGGAAGCTCCAAGGAAGGTGAAGGAATGTTTCTTACATGTTTTAGTTGTTTTTATATGTATGTTTTTTATTAAGCTCCCCTATTGTCTAAGCCTAGAGATGTCATGTTTGTTAGTGTGTTTTTTTCATTTTGATTTTATTATGAAACTAATACTTGATCTAACCCCTTATCTTGAGTCAAATTCATAGATAATAGATGTAGGATAGATTCATCCCTTAGAGTATTATGGAGGGAGAACATCATCAAAGATGGTAGTTTAGATGGAGACATTAGGGGATGACAGAGAACGAATCTAAAAACCCATCACACACCACATAGTATATCATGTTCTATAATTAATTGCATGAGTAAATAGTTGTAGTATGTTTTGTTTCTATTTTAAAATTTGTTATGATCTTTTGTGTTCTTAGATCATTTTATATGATTACATGATTTCACTAATTTATATGCTTTTGATGACCACA
>JARHVA010004534.1:37500-107500 GCA_037957365.1 Torreya grandis | reverse complement strand
TATAGTAGTTGTTGTCAAAAAAATTGATTGGACCAAGTGTGTCACCAAGGGGTGCACCAGTTGTCTTTGTCAAGAAGAAGGATGGTACTCTTTGACTATGTATAGATTATAGGATGTTGAATAAAATAATGATCAAGAATAAATATCCATTGCCACACATTGATGATATTTTTGATCAAATGGAAGAGGCAACAATATTTTCTAAGGTTGATCTTAGAGTAGGGTATCATCATTTGAGGATCTATGGAAAGGATATTCTGAAAATAATGTTTAAAAATTGATATGGGCACTATGAGTTCATAATGTTACCATTTATATTGACAAATATTCTAGCAACATTTATGAATCTTATGAATATTGTGTTAAGAGATTACCTAGATAAAATTGTTTTTGTATTTCTTGATGACATCCTCATTTATTCAAGGGATGAGGAAGAACACCTGTAACATGTGGAAATAGTTTTAATTTTTTTTTGAAAGCACATGTTGTATGTAATTAGAAATTCATCATGTCTATAAATCAATCTTGGCTTGGAGAAGATAGAACATACCTACACTTCTAATTGGAATACACTTTTTAAGTGAGAACATGACAAATATGGGGATCTACTAGACATGATTATGAGATTACTTGTCACATCATATCATGTTAGGAAGGGTTATAAAGCCTATAGTATAGCATAATCACACAATAAACCTAATAGAGTCCTAAGGTTTAAAACATTCACCTATTCTAATAACAATAAAGTAAAAATAATCTAGTGCACACCAAAGCTTATGGCACAAAGTGGGGGTTAGAAACAATATAATAACTAAACTAAACATGTATTAGAAGACAAATACTCATGTTAATGTATACAAAATCCTAATACATGGGAGAAGAATACAAATGAATTATCTATCTACTCTTACCAAAGAGAAATAAAATTAGAAATACTTACCTTTGAAGATGAACCCACCGAGCTTCAATATCTCCCTTGACCAAGGTGCTTCACAAGAGATTGTTGTAGTATGTAGGATAACAAAGATAAATCAGATCTAGGTTATACAACCTATCTAAACATCCAAAATACTTTTCCACAAGACAAGATCTATATCTCCAAATAAAGTATGGAACCTAAAGCTTTATTCTTCAAGTAGAATGGTCAATAAACAGATGTTGATTCACACTTTTTTGCTATTAATTCTTCTCTTATGAAATGGTGGGAAATAAACTTGTATATATAGGTAGATCTTGCCCTAAATCCTCCCAAAAATGTTAGCTATATAATGTCGACCTAGTTGACCTAGTGTGTTTTTGGGGATAATTCAATGGGTATAAGCTAGGTTGGTTGAAAGGCTAACAAGCTAAGAAAGTGAAAAATACCCCTAAACTATACTGGGTCAACCTAGTTGACCTAGTACAAACAATTGAACAAAAGGGAGTTAAGGCAAATAAAAAGATGGATAAGGCATGACAAATAAGAGGAATGGGTAGGACTGAAGAAAATAATCTTAAGGTAAATGGTTTTAGGAGACAAGTGTGTAAATGATAAGTCATAAAAGGGACAAAAATCTTACGAAGTACCAATGGTCTTCCCATCCCTTTCCTAATGCACCCCTTAAGGCATGCACTTAGAGAGATTTAGGCTTGATAGGTTCCTGTAAGATATAAAATGTCAATAATCAATGAAATTTTGAAAATATTATGTGTATACATATGCCCCACTCTAAGCTCATCACATGTCACGTAAGTGAAACATAGGATGGTGCTTTAGGATAGAACATGATAACACATAATACTAATTCTAAGTAAAGTTTAGTAAGTAGAAAATAAGATAAATGAAAGGACTGAATTGAAAAACACATACCTTTAACTTACATTCATACCGTAGATAAAGTAGACTATAAGTAATGTGAAGGTGTCTAATATAGATAACACTAGATGAACTTATAGAAGTTAGTACAAAAAATAGCTATTTTTTTGAAATATAGGCATATTATAGTGGAAAAGATTCTCTACATCATCATGAATCTAATGTATTTTATGGTTTTCAAAATGGATGAGTAGAAACAAAGATATAAGCAAAATAAGGAATCTACAGGACAATAATGGAGAGATTTAATTTTTGAAAAGTGTTTTTAAATAGGGAAAATGATAATTCATTTGTTATTTTGATTTGTGAGAGGGAAAAAGGAGTTTTAGAGACAAAAATGAGTTAGGATGGTGAGGAGATGACATGCTAGGCAAGGAAGAGCTCTAGAGGTGGTAGCAGGTGTACTACAAGTATGCAATTATGAATCTCAAATCAATTTTTGAAAATTTTAGTGAATTAAGTGTAGTTTTAGTAAAATTTGATTTGAAGCATTTCTATATGTCAAAATGAAAAACAAATTAGATTCTAGGGTTAGTAAATAGGAAGATAGAAAATGAGTTTAGAGGATTTAGGAAGAAAGTAAGAAAATTGCACTTTTTTGGGCATATACAAGGGGTCAATAGGTAGAAAGCACTGGGTTGACCCAATCGACCTAGTGGGCTAGAAATAAGCAAAATCCATAGTGTTAACCCAATAGGTATGGGTTGACCCTATACATTCTATAAGATGATGGCCTAGATTAGAATTGTTAGGTGGTTTGAAAGGTCTAAAATGGAAACTCGACACTAAGGAGGGGAAGAGAAGGGGGTTGACTTAGATTTTTGAGTCAACCAGGTGAAAAGATAGGAAAATTTTGGTCAAACTAGTTTAACCAAAGAGTTAGAATGATACAAAAAAATGTGCAAAATAATGAAAGAGGGATAAAATGGCCCAAAATGACCAAGTAAGGTCAAGAAGGATTGAGTAGGCTAAAATATCTAAAATAAAGTAATTTAGACTTGTTTTTTGATTAAAAATAATGTATTATGACTATACATGACATGAATGAACTGATACATCCTTTTTTCTTTCTTGGGTGTAAGGATGATGAAGATTTTGGAGACTTGTGGATATGACATGGTTACCATACTTGTTAGATAGGTTATCAGATAGAGATAGGGATAGACTAGGATCTATAGGTCTAGGCAAGATAGCTGATATGTGCTAGATCCCCCTTAGTGGTGATCTATTAGTCATGTTCCTTGGTTGTTGGGAATGATTGACTAACACCTTCATATGGGAGGTGGATGGGGATATAGTAGAGGTGGATATCATGTTAAATGATATCCAATCCATCTTGAGGCTATCTATAGTAGGAGCACAGGTGACCAATGGGATACTAGATAGCCTAGAGGAGAGGAGAGCCTTAGCCATATAGGATATAGGCTTAGAGATGATATTACCAGGTAGGAGAGTTAACATGTTTGATATATATACATCACAAATTAAATATATCTAAAAGTATGTGATAGGCCTTGTGACACAGTGGGTGCTATGTCACAAGTCAGATAAGAAGGTACCACTATTTATGGTAGCCTTAACTAGGATGATCTTGGAGGAGTGAGTTATATATGATCTAGGCCTTATCATCTGGGTCTAGATCATACATGATATATATGAGATGCTATTTAGAGGGTAGAAGACCATGAGGCTAATCATATTATTGATAGCTTGGATATAGGATAGGTTTCCTATATACTAACTGGTTAGGTTGCTCTATGTGGTTGATGACATGTCTCCTTGAGTGTAAAGATAGATAGAGGACTAGGTAGTGTGGGTCATGCCCCACATTTTAGTGCTATATTTAGTGAGACATATAGACATAGTGTGGTATACATATGAGCACATAACAACTACATGGGTGAGTTGGGACATAACTACACCAATGATAGCTAGGATAGAGGTGGTCTAACATAATTTCTAGTGGAGAGAACCGCATCCTATGATATGGGTGTTTAGGTAGATGGGACTACCTCATCTAGCAATAATGATACTGATGCTCGAGTAATGGGCTCAACATGTGAGGGAGCCATAGGGGAGGAGAGGATTAAGGCCACTAGTGGTAAGGCCAACACTGAGGCCACATCAAGAGTGACTATGAAATTGTCAAGCATCATAAGGATTTGATTAAGAGGATAGGGATATGAAGGTAGAGATACCAAATGTACCATTACCAAATTCATAATGAGATGAGTAGTGACCACCAAGGACACAACATTGATGGAGGTAGGAGGAGTAGGAGAGAGTGGAGACTATTGCCATCCTAGATGACCCCTTATGTGAGCAAAAGTAAGTGACAAAGAGACCACTCAGATGTTGGCTGAGATAGACATGAGCCATGATAGCTAGGTTTGAGTTGAGGAGGTGACCTATAGAGGAGGTACTAAGAGGTTACATAGATAGGGAGATTATGATAGGTGGTCACATAGATGGCGAGACCATAGTAACCAAGACACAGATAGGTAAGAAAAAGGTGGTTGAATATTATTACTTAGGGTTTTAATTTGGAAATAGATATAGATAGATATTTTGAGATATAAAAATGATCTAATATCCATCTAGTGTGATTTTGTAGGTGTAGCTAAAGATACATAGGAGAGATAGGGGTACCTGGTGAGAGGAGTACTCCATAACATCTTAGATGAGACTTTTTAACCACATAACCCCATGACATTAGAAGATCCAAGTGTACCATTTACCCTAGCTCAGGTGAGCTAGTTTAGATTAGCTAGTGAGGTAGCGAGGTAGATAAGGGCATAAAGAGAGAGGATGCAACCACTAGTAGTGATGGGTGTAGGGGAGATACATGCATGGTAAGCCCTAGAAGATGAGAGAGCTACACATCTAGATATAACATTATAAATGATAGAGATTTAGACCTAGATGGTGGAGTCTTAGGTGTAGGTAGTACACCTATAGGGATAGGTAAGGGATTGAGATCTCAAATGGCCTCCTTACAATGTATTATTTAGAGGAGTTAGATTAAGGTCTCAATAGGCAGTGTGGTTAGGCCACAAGATAGATAGGATGGATCCTAGACATAGAGATAAAGCATTATATATGGTTCTATTAAACTTAAGATATATATATATATATATATATATATATATATATATATATATAATAAATAAACACAACCATCATAATGATAACATACACATCCAAAATCAATATGCCAAAATGATCCATCACACACACACACACACACACACACACACACACACATGATGGATCATTTTGGAATAATGATTTTGGATGTGTATGTTGTCATTATGATGGTTGTGTTTGTTTATTATGGTTATGGCTATGGATGATTAGGATATATTTATTTCTAGCACATGTATTTAGCTTTGTTGTATATGCTATAGGAAAAATATGGGATGTGGTTTCTTTTCTAGCATTATGTAGGACAAATGCATGGTTAAAAAGAAATAGGCAAAAGGACTTGGAAAAATAAAATATAGCAAAAAAATGTACTACACACTATTTCAAGATGGAAAATGTGTAATAAAAATAAAATGACTAAGAATAAAGACCCAAAAGTTACTAAAACAAGATGGTAAAAAGGAATTTGTTTTTAAACCAATGTGAAAAATTTTTACACCAAATTAAAACAAATAAATTCATACGAATATCACATTGGGAAGAATGAAATCAATGTAATAAAATGATAGGTATGTAAAAGGGCATAGATGGTAATAAAAATAAATTAATTAAGTCAATCGATCATACTAAATCATGCTAGGAAGTATGAAAGAAAAACAAAATTGAAAAAGTTTAGTCTTAAATTTTTCATACTAATTTAAGTTGGGAAGTATGAAAAATTCAAGAAATGGTTGTAATCTTACATACACTCAAAAAATAAGAAGATAAAAAGGTGAAATAAAAAATGAATTATAAAACATACTAAATCAAGATGGGAAGCATGTAAGATGATATGTAACTTCATAATCAATTGAATCTTATCTCAAATTTGACACATGTAATTTGGATGGTGACTTAGGTATTGGAAAATTTTGTGAGGAGGGTTGGGTCCTATCCATGGTCTTACACTAAAAATTGACAAAGAGAACACCACTGGGGTGGAATTAATAGGAAAAATTAGGTAATCAATGATGTGGGTAATAGGAAGGAAAAGATGGTAATTTGTGAAGAATGTTGGGTCTTATTCATGATATTACAAAACAACTCATAAATGAAATCCCAAGGGGAGTGATCAGTAGAAAAAATGATATTTCTCAAGATAAAATATAAGGGATATAAGGAGTGAAAAAGAGAGTGTAAAAATTAAGACTTAGGCATCTTATGAGAATACCTTAGGAGGCAAGAGGTATACTAAATATATGAGAAGACACTAAATGACTAGTGGTCATCTATGTATAAAGGAAACCTGTTTGCTATAAACATAAAGCTTTGAAGGCAAATAAGCATGTTACTAAGATAAAATCATGAAGGTAGATTGGTACAAGAAAAATAAAATGGACCCACCTTCCCATGATGTGTTCCCTATTTTTTAGGACCCCTTATAGAGTCATCGGTATACTACGAAGATTGGGTAATTATGTGAGAAAGTAAGTAGCACTAAAATATTTATTATTATTCTCCTATTCTAATCTATTGGCCTACCACACCCTGAAGGGCCTTTGATCTATCGTGAGGCCAACTATGGATTTTGAACTTTGACTAGAAGAATAATATGTGCTTTGATTCATGTCTTTTAGTGTGATTAAAATTTTAAGAATATTTTTGCCTTTTGATATCATTGCATTTTGTTTAAATGATTTGGATTTTAACGTTGTTTTGAAGGCTTTTTTAAGATTCCTCCTCCATACAGATTTGGAATGACCAATCATGAGAGAGATAGTGATACACATGAATGAACTATAGGCTAAGGCTAAAGGAGGCTAAGTAACTAAAGACAAAGACTGACTAGGACACTTAGGCTTGATAATGTAGTAGCATGTGATCTCAAGTCTCAACCATACATATGATTAGTTTGTAGAAAAAGGAAGAGGGAAAAAGGAGATCCAAAGTAGACTAGTAAAAGGAGATAGATTATTTTCTAATTGATCACATGATAAAGGGAGATAATAACCAAAGGGATTAGGGTTTATATAACCAAGTCATTGTGAAAAATTATATGTGAAAAAGAGGGATAAGAAATCAAGACAATCATAAAGATAAAAGAAAGAGAGTTTTGAGAAAAAATCTAGGGAAAAAGGGAAAGAAAAAATAAAAGACAACCATATGATAATATAAACAAGATATAGTACAACAAATAAGATCATGATATAAGATAATCAAAAATTTGACATAGTGTCAAATGATATAAAAAATATAAATAAGATTAGAGCACATGTCCAATCAAATAAAAATGTGAAACTGCCATGCATGTGATCATAAATACTAGTAAATAAATCCACACACGTGATCTAATACATCGAATAAGTCTCTATAAAGTTGGATATGCAAAACTGCTAAAGTTTCATCAATATTCAATGAATACTAGTCAAATACTTATTTTCTAATCTCCTCCATAGAAAAATTAGGAATTTTTGATGGATCGTGCTGAGGAGGGAAATTAAGCAAGGGATGGTCAGGAGAATGTGTGGGAGTGAGATCTACTAGAGATGCATGAATCATTGGTGGAGAAGAATCCACAGGTGAGGGAAGGTCCACAGGTGAAGGAATCATAGGTGGAGGCATAAAAGGTGGTGAAGGGATTACAGGAGGAGATGGAACCACTGGAGGTGGAGCCATGGGAGAAGAAGGATAATCCTTCTTGTGGGAATGACTTATGGTAGGAATAAAAAAGGCCTAAGAATGGCTATAAGGTGATCTTTGAGATGTTACAGGATGCACCAATGATTGGTGTGATGGGTGCCACATAGATGCCATAGACAATATACCTCACCATACTTAGGCATGTACTCAAAAAGTACCTTAAGGGGAAGTATGGATTTGTCTGATGATAGGGAATAAGGATGCAAGGTATCAATATATTGTCTTAACTTGTGACAATAGATTTAAGAATAGTTATTTGTCCCATGGAAGCAACAAAAATGCTTATGAGTGGTTTTAAGAGAAACACTCATAGGAGGTATAATAAGAGTGAAAGAAGACAAAAAGCACTTGTTGGCCCATTTGGTAGGTAGAGGAACATCATTAGGCAAGGGAAGAAAACCATCACCAAAGGAGGGTGATGATGAGGAAGGAATAGAACTAGGCTCAACAAAAAGAGCAATAACATCAAAGATAGGGGTAGGCTCAACCGTAGTATGAGTGGAAATAGGATAAACTATAGCAGGAGTGAGAAGAGGCTTAACTATAGTTGTCTCTACTAAGAGAGGAGAAGGATCTACATAGGGTCTAAGGAGATTCACACTAACCTCAGGGGTAAACCAACTATGAGGGTCATGGTACCTAGTAAAGTGGTAAGGCTCAGTCATAGCATGATATATGAGCATAGTCCTATGTGGATCCTAAAAAATTAGAGGTATCAGTACCATCTCTACCATACATAAAGGGAAAAATTAAAAAAATTAGGAACTATAAGTGAAGAAAAATGATGAGTTGCATGAAAAGATTCAAGTAAAGAAGAATGATAACAAATAATCTCAGCATCACAGGCTTATACAAGATCACCTAACAATAGATCATCTAAGGAATAACCATGATCATAATCTAGGGTGTGAATATCAATGACATAAGTAGGGATAACCTTGCCATCCAATGAAGTATGGTGACTAGAATACCTAATCTTGGTCAAGACTATAGGAATGTCATCACAAGGAGGCTTACAATAATGAGGTTGTAAATAAGTAGGAAGATGTACAATGAGATGAGGTGAGAGATCAGAAGTTTTATTCTTTAAGTTAATCTCATTAGGCTCATCATAATTAGAATCTAATAGATTAGGATGAATGTTACCAATGAGCTCAGGATGCCCACTGTAATCTTGGGTTGAGTTAACATGAAAGTTGAGATGCTAAGACTCATGAAATGTAATGCTAGGTAAAGGCTCAAGAGTAAGAATCTTGAAAACACCATGATCTTAGAATTATTCAAAATTATAAGGGTTAGTGTCACCTTGAATCCTATAAATGGCTCCATTTTGAGGAAATTTAACACATTGGCAAGTAGAGCAAGTAATAACTCTCATATGGTGAGGTCATGGCCTACCAATAAAGATGTTATAATAAAGGGGGAAGTTAAAGATCATCACCTTCATCAGATGGTGATAGGTGGGATCATAATGGGAATCCACACATAACCTATAAGAGGCATTTTCCTTCTATTGTATCCTTGGTAGGTGCTGCATGTAGACTTGAGATTGTATTCAAAATGTCTAAGGGTTTTAATAAAATTAAGAGAGGCAACCTAGGTGATATAACTCTCATAAATCAATGCATACCTAACTTGGATATCACCTATTTGGATGTTAATAAATAAGGGTGGACCATTTGCATGAAGTAAAATCTTATCAAGAATCATAGACATGGTAAGAAATTATAAAGAAAGATAAGTGTCTATAGTTTTATCAATGTTGATAGAAATCTCTTCACATTATTGTAATATACTATATTTAGATCCATATAAATCTACCTCTCATCTTGATAGAGGAGGATGAGGGACATTAATATCAAATAAGAGTTTCATGAGGTAGTTCTATGACATGGGGAAGTCCTCATAAGTTTAGGAAATAGAATCTAAGATGGGATATTAGTGAGTTCCACAATGGGATCCCATTCATCATAACCCATAAGAATGTTGTTAGATATAGGTGCGTAATTTTTAAGGAGGTCCTTGGAAGGAAGAGCTGAAGTGTATTGTTATTTATGTTTATATGAAGGAGAAGGTTTGGGACAAGGTTGTAAAGCATGTTGTGATGAAGAACTAGGTGGTTCAAGTTGATTTTGAGAATCGAAAGAAGTGTTAGTAGAAACTTGGTTATCATTATAGTTGGAAGGTGATTGAAGAATGGTAGAAATATAATGGTATGTGTTATCCAAGGGGGAATAAAAAATTTGACCATCAAAAGTGATAAGATCTTCTTTCCCCAACTCATTTAAATGAGTTAGAGAAGAATCTTGGATAACACAGTATGTTTTATGTGAAGGAGTGTAGATAGGTTGGAAATCAATGAAAGCCACCACCCTTCACATATTAGTCATGATAAACACATTATCTTTAGAAGTTGGTTCAAAAATACTTTCTACGTTATTGGTGGAAGGGGTAGACTTGTCTTGATTATCTTGGATAGGTTGATGACCAGGTAAAATATCTTTGTAGATATCTAAATGAGCATTGGCTTGATTTAAGGCTTGAGTTTTGTCATGTGATTTATAGTCCTTTAAAGAAATATCATAGGCTTGTTGATGCTTATAGATAATGGAATCATGCTCAAAATTAGTTCCAAGAAGAAAATTCATAGCTAAATTATGAAGTTGTCTATAGGTCTCATGAGAATGACCCCAACTAGCATGAAACTAAAAAAACTTGTTAGGATCATACCAAGATTTCATAAGATGAGTAGGGTCAAGATCTTATGGAAGAGGCCTAGGTAAACACTTAATAAATTTAGATGAGGATAGATGTTTGTGAATGTTAATGTAATTTGGTGAAGATAAATGAGGATTAGTATATTGTTGAGAAGAAGGAACTCGTTCTGAAGAGGGGTTAGGAATGACCACTTGAACATTATGAATGGTGTCATAATAATCAATAACACCATCATTAGTGATATTGTGGTTTTTATTTTTTTAATGGATGAAGACCCGTAGAATGTTGGGGTGGATCGAATTGATGCATTAGGAAATCTTATCATTTATCTTGGTCAATAGATTCCTCCAAAGTGCATGGAGAAAGAGTGTAGACTTGATATTGTAATTTAGGAAAAAGAACATTTGTAAAGAGATGAAAAATATTATCATCTACCATGTTATGTTCATATTTATTTGAAAAAGTTTTCCATCTCTTTACAAAGGTTTGAGCAGTTTCATTTTCATGTTATTTAAAATTAATGAAATGGGCCAAAGTGTTTTCAGGAAGATCATTAGTTTGGAATTATTACACTAAATTATTTACGAAGTCCTCCAAACTAGAAATGGAATGACCTCTAAGTTGATTTTACCAATCCAAAGAATCACCTATGAGGGTTTTAGCTAGGAGCTTGGTAGTGAAAAAGGTGTTTAATTTGACCCAATCCTTGTGAAGATTTACAAATGTTTTGAGGTAAAGGGTAGGATCAGTTGACCTTTTAAAATAAATTATAGGTGCTATACCTCCTATATCAATGTTAGAAATTTGAGTAGTGAGAGGTTCATTTTGTAGATTCTTGATGGTTTTATTGACTAAAGGAGGTTGAGGAATGAGATTGCTTTGAAAATTTTGAAGAGGAGGGGGAACATTCTAGTTATGTGTGCCCTAAGCCATTGGTTGAGGATGGGATTGAAGATGGAGGAGGTGGTTTTGCATTCTCATCATTTGATTTGTGTTATGCACTTGAAAGGTATTCATTTGATTGAGTGTTTAAAAAAAAATTGATGTGTCTAATTAGCATTATTAGAAGCATTAGAGGTGGTATTGGTGGCTTGGGTACCACTATTGGTGTTGATAGGAGCTTGAGAGGAACTATGATAATGTGAGGCACTAGTGGAAAAAATTGCTTGTGTAGCAAAAGATGGACTACTGAATGGTTGAGAAGAATAATCACTAGAAGCATGATTAACTTGGATAAAAATTGAAGCACTAGCGGAAAGATTAAGGATAGTCGATCTTATGAGAGGCCCACTAGATGTAGAACCTACCATGTTAGTGGATATACTAGGCATGGAGGTGGAAGAAGTTAGAGAAGAAAATATTATGACATAAGGAGTCAAAATTGAAGAAATATTTTGAGAATTAAGGAAATGATACCCCCAAATCTAGTTGATAATGTAGGAGTAGGTGAATGAGACTCTTCAGTTTGACCACTAATCCTAAGGTTATAAATAGTATAAGGATCCTTTCCTCAATGTTCAAGAAATTTAGTGATAAAGAAAAGCATTTTGGGAGTATAATCTACCTCAGGTTGATCCTCTAAGAAAAGAGGAGGATTATGTTGAAAAGAGGAATTTAGAGGGGTCCCATAATTCATTGTGTGAGTGGTAATATGAACATTACTAGCATCCAAAAGAGGAGACCTACTCTATATATGGGAGACCCTATTAGGATTGGTAAACATCATGTCTGTTGACTGTAACTCAATGCCATCACCCAACAAAAAGTCCATGATGAAGGGAAAATAAGAGAGATGAGAAAGTAAAGGATAAAGAGGTGATTTAAATAGTATAGTGTCAACTAGGTTGACTTAGCACAAAAATAGGGGCTATAAAAATATACAAGGTTGATTGGCTCGATCTAGTATAGTGTACAAAAGGTAAAAAAGGTATTGGGTTGACTGGGTTGATCCAATATAGAAAATAGGGAATTAAAAAAGCCTAAAAATAGATTTTGAAAATGAAATAAGATAATTTTGTAATTAATAAAAAGTATTAAGTACTGAAAGGAAACAAACATTCAATTTGATTAACGCTGGCCAATCCAATTGAAGCACATAAAATAAAACCTTGCACTAACATTGGCTAATGCAAGATTTTGTGCACATAATTGAGCAAAGAGAAAGTAATCAACTTTAAAAGTAAGGAGATAACTAATTGGTCAACCTGAATGTTTATTAGATTATTGAGATATGATTTTTAATGTGATTAGAATTTGGCTATAAGCAAGGTACTAGATAGCATTTTTTGGATGGTTTCAGGTACTTTAGGTTAAAAAGGACTATAGTGGTAATGATACAGGCTTGGTATTAGGGCCTACCCCCTCACTTCACACACCATAGTGATAAGGGTGTTGGGTGCTTATCCAAAATATACCATTAACCATGCTTTATACTTGACCAAATCATTAAGTCGGCTTCCTTCTTAGTGATGAAATCTAAGTAAGTTGGCCTTGGGTAGAAAAAATGTTAAAGTGATTGTTTATGTTTTTGTGATTTGGTCATGTGTGTATAAAATAGAAATAGTGAAACTAAATGATTAATTAAAAATCCCCTAATTAAAAAATGTGAGCTATTCTAAGCATGCACACAATAGGAAAATAAATGTGTGAGCTAATTACTAGTAGATACGAGGTTAATTTCAACTTGAAACAAGGTATAATGTTGATAATATATGAAAAAAATATAGAATAGGGTTGATAAGGTTGAACCTATACTACAAAAGTAAGGTCTAAAAATGAATTGGGTCGATAGGGTTGACCTAATTATTTTAGATAATACATAAAACACAGAACTAGGTTAATAAGGTTGATCTAGTTGACTGTGTAAGGGTAGTTTTAAAGACTAAAAACTATGAAAGGAAAGATATAAAAGAAATAAATATAGAGGTAGAAAGGAACCTTAGTGGATTAGAGATGTAATGAAGGAATATTACATATGAATAATCTCAAAGTATGTTGGCAAAACCTACAAATTAGGTTGATAAGATCGATCAAGCTATGTAGGAACCTATTATAGAGTGATGAAAATGTATAAGGTTGATTGGGTTGACTGAGTAGGCTAAAATTAATGTCTAAAAGGTTAGAAACCTATATTGGGTTGACTGGGTTAATCCAGTTACTTATTCTCATAAACCTGTGCATAGAAGTTAGAAAACTAGGTCAATAGAGTCGATCTAGTATGATAAAAATAAGTGAAATAAATCCTAAAAGGGTTAGTTTCACCAAATTGTATGAAATAAAAAATGTATCATGTCTATAAATCAATCTTGGCTTAGAGAAGATAGAGCATACCTACACTTCTAATTGGGATACACTTGTTAAATGGGAGCATTACCAATATGGGGATTTGCTAGACCTGAATATGAGATCACTTATCACAGCATATCATGCTAGGAAGGGTTCCAAAGCCTAAAATCTAACACAATCACACAACAAACCTAATGGAGTCCTAAGGTTTAAAACATTCACCTATTCTAATAACAATAAAGTAAATCTAATCTAGTGCACACCAAAGATTGTGGCACAAAGTGGGGGTTAAAAACAATAAAAAAACTAAACTAAACATGTATTAGAAGACATATACCCATGTCAATGTATACATAATCATAATACATGGGAAAAGAATACAAATGCATTATCTATCTACTCTTAAAATAGAGAAATCAAATTTAGGAATACTTACCTTTAAAGACGAACCCATCGAGCCTCAATCTCTCCATTGGCCAAGGTGCTTCACAAGAGATTATTTTGGTATGTAAGGATAACAAATATAAATAATATCTAAGCTACATAACCTATCTAATCATTTAAAATACTTCTCCACAAGCTAAGATCCATATATCCAAATAAAATATGGAACCCTAATCTTTAGTCCTCAAGTAGAATGGTAAATAAGTAGATGTTCATTCACACTTATTTGATATTAATTATTCTCTTATGAAATAATGGGAAATGAACTTGTATATATAGGTGGATCTTTCCCTAAATCCTCCCAAAAATGTTAGTTGTACAGGGTCGACCTAGTTGACCCAATGTGTTTTCAAGGATAATTCACTAGGTTAGCCAAAAGGCTAACAAGCTAAGAAAGTGAAAAATACCCCTAAACTATACTAGGTCAACCTAATTGACATAGTACAATTGACTAACCAAAAGAGAGTTAAGATAAGAAAAATATGGATAAGACATGACAACTGAGAGGAATGGGTAGGACTGAGGAGAATAAGCTTAGGGTAAATGGTTTTAGGAGACAAGTGTGTAGATGGCAAGTAGAAAAAGGGATAATAATATTATACAGAACTAATTGTCTACCCACCCCTTTTCTAGTGCACCCATTAAGGCATGCACTTAGAGATATTTAGGCTTGATGGGTTCCTACAAGATACAAAGTATCAGTAATAAATGAAAGTTTGAAAATATTATGTGTATACACAGGTTGTATGGCAAGTTATCTAAGTGTTTATTTTCCCAAAATAAAGTGTAGTATTTGGGACATATTATATATGTAGATGGTATTTTCGTGGATCCAACAAAGATAAGAGCCATAACAGAGTGGCTGGCACAAAAGAATGTGCATGAGATAAGAAGTTTCATTAGATTAGTAGGCTATTATAAGAAAATTATTCCAAATTTATCTAAGATAGCTAATCCAATTACCTCTCTTCAATAGAAGAATAAGAGTTTCATCTGGAAGATAAGTGTTTGGTAGCCTTTTAGGAATGAAAAATGAGGGTTACTTCATCACCAATGCCAAGAACTCCTGATTCTAATGGTCAATTCTCAGTGATTACCGATGCATCAAGGGATGGAATTGGAAGAGTTATTATGTAGGATGGCTCATTAGTAGCCTATGAGTATAGGAAATTGAAGCCATATGAGGTGAATTATGCCTCCCATTACCTATAACTTGTGGTAATTATGCATGATTTGCAAGTTTGGAGGTATTATGTATTTGGAAATCTATTTGAGCTCAAAATTGACAACTTAGGACTCATTTACATATTCACCTAATCAAACTTGAATGATCATCAAAGATCATGGTTAAAGTTATTATCTGATTATGATTTTGATATTAACTATATCAAAAGTAAGGAGAACATAGTATCTAATGCTATAAGCTAAAGTAATCCATAGAGGTACATAAGCCATGGATACTATCAGGGGTAATTTTCAAGATAAAGTAATCAAATTATTTCTAAGAGATGAATTATATGATTAGGTTAGAAAATAATTGTCTAATAATGTTTAGAATCCTAGGTATAAAGGATTCAAAATATAGAGTGATGGTCTTTTATGGTATAATGGTAGGATGTATGTACCTAATAGAGAGAATTTGAAGAGCACAATACTAAAACAATTACATAATGCCCCATATTTAGGACATCTAGGAGTAACCAAGATCATGGCTAAGCTCAGACCACTCTATTTTTGGAAAGGAATCAAGATAGATGTAATGTATTTTATGTTTCATTATCTAGAATATCAGCTTGTAAATGCTGAACATGTGCTTTTCATTAGATTTATATATCCACATGATATACTAGAATGGAATTAAAAGGCTATTAGTATAGACTTCATACAAGGGTTGTCATTATCATGGAGATAACATGATATGATCTTTGTTGTAGTTAACAAACTAACCAAGGTATCCCACTTCATACCAAGTAACTAACATATGATTCAACCATGATTGTGAAGATATTCATGAAGGAAATGTATTGATTGCATGGTTTTTTAGAGAAGATAATTTTAGATCAAGATACAAGGATAAATTCTAGCTTTTTGTTTACTTTTAATTCAACTCTAGGTATGTAGTTGAACTTTAGCACTACTTATCACCCATAAACTGATGGACAAATAGAGGTAGTTAACTAGGTTTTAGAAGATCTCCTTTGTATGTATTGCATTTATTAGTAATAATAGTGGGAGGAGTAAATTCCATTGGTTTAATTTTCTTACAAAATCTCATACCAATAAATATTGAAGATGGATCCATTTGAGCATTTTATGGAAAGAAGTGTAGAACACCAATCAATTGGGATAAGTTAGAAAACATGGTAGTCTTTGGACTTGAGATGCTTTCATAAATGGAAGAGAAATTTAGGACAATTATGAAGAGGTTGGCCAAGGCCAAAGATAGACATAAAAGTTATGATAATATAAAGAGAACAATTTGGTAGTTTTCTATAGGTGATAAAGTGTTTCTATGGGTTAAGCCTAAAAAAGCTTGATTAAATTTGAGAAGTTAGTGAAACTTTCTCTAAGATATGTGGGAACCTTTTAGGTTTTGGAAGTTGTCAATCCTATAGCATATATACTTGCATTACCACCATCTCTATCTCTTTTTCATAATGTATTCCATGTGTCTTATCTTAAAAAGTATGTTGCTTATCCTTCACATGCATTGGATTAGAATGCTTTGTAGGTTCTAGACCTTGGAGTGGTCATGGTAAAACCAATCAAAATGTTTGAAACTCAAAAACTTAGTTTATGTAATAGAGAAGTGTCATAGTGCAAGGTCTAATGGTACCAATATTTTAAAGATAGTAACACTTGGGAGGACTATGATGAGTTTTATAGGTTGTTTTCACATTTGTTTATTTGATTTATTGCTGCATATTATATTATTTTCTGCTAAATCATATTTTAAATTTAGGACTTGTGTTTGAATTAATGTCATCGAGATGATGACCAAATTTAGGGGGGAAGGATGTCACATCTTGATATCTCTCTAAGCTAAATACCCTATTTGATTCATGGATTATTATGGTTGTTAGTTGATTCACTATTATTTGATTAAGCTTTATGTCATATGATGATTATGGGACACTTTGTGATTGCTTAATTTACATAATTTGTTTGCTTTAAGTTAAAAATAATTTTACATTATGCTCATGTTTTTTAATTATATAACATTAGTTTATGGCTATAATGATGTTTTGGGATAACTACATTCATTATTTTGAGGTGGATGCATGATAGATTCATCCCTCAGATATGATGGAGGGAGAGATTTTAGACCCCAAATTTTGACTAAGTATTTTATATTTTAGTGGGGAACCAACACAACGTGAGAGGAACATGGTGTATGAAGACCATGGTATGGAACTAACATGGCATGATAGGATAATGATGTAGAAGATAACATTGCAAGAAGACCCAATCAGATAAAACATAACTATAGAGAACCCAAGAGCATAGGACTCAGTGAAATAGCTAAAGACTTTGGGAGCATGAGGGAAGTGGGAAATGGTTGAGGATATATTCTCAAGGAAAAACTAGACTTAAATCATCACATGAGTTTTGCACTAGCCCACACAAAGAAGGACATTTGGCAGTAAGGATCAAACATTGATCAAGAATATAAGGGGTGCGAATGCTCAGGTCCTTAGGAAAAAATAAGTAAATAAATACCATGAATATTTAGTCTACTAGGAATCATTGGTGAATCATATAATTGGTATTAATAATGTAACTACATGGTCAGGGAAAAACAAGTATAAATATCCCTATGTAGAGTTATGTAAGGGGATTGAATATTGGTATTATGTAATAAATCCTTATAGTAATAGCATAATTATGGAAATTACAATAATTTTATGGTATTATGCTTTAGTTGATTGATATTTAGAACATTAATTAACAAAGGGTTTGTAGTGAGTAATATGTGGCTTATAATTGACTATGATATTTATAGAATATACATTGTATGAGCTTGCATAATCAACACTTTAAACTTCATGGTATTTATTTTCATGTTCTTATTTATTTAAATTTATGAGCCAAGATCCAAAGTCATGTATTTTATTTTTTGTGTAATCACTAATTAGATATATGAACAAACTCAAGTATATGACAAGTGTGTTACTACGTAACATAACCCATGAGAACTAGTTTCTTATTGCATGCTTCAAATGAGCATGCAAGAACTTAGTCTTGCATGAAAATCTAATGCATAAGTTTTTTGGGACTAGAAAATTTAGTTCCTTGAGGAAAATGTGATAGAAAAAATCCCAATATTTTGGTTTCATTATTGGAACCTATAGTTCTTGTTGTACATTTTTGGAAAATGCTCGAATGTTTATCCCTTGAGAGTATTAAACAATGGATTACCAAGGTCAAGGATATGATTACCTATCTTAAACTAGGAGTTTATTCATGTGCATGGGTTAAAAAACATCTCTATAGTTTATTATATGAAACCTTCTTTGTCAAAGTCCTTGTTCATTTGCATGCTTGGCTCTCCACCTATGCTTAAAACTGATCACAAAATTTTGGAAGGTGGAAAGCTTGGGTGATAGAATGTCAAAGGGATTTAGAAAATTTGGGAACACCATGGATATGGGTTGTTAATATATGGTGGAAATGGGTGTTGAATGGTTATATCTTGAAATATACTATAACCACTTACTCTTATCTTAAATAAGCTAAGTTCTAGTTTATTTGAGATCCACGAGGTTGGTATATTAGACACTTCCAACTAGAAGTAAAGAAGTTGTTTATTGATTTAGGACTCAAAAATTTACCTATGGAGGGTTAAATCCATCATTACATGATCTATATAGTAGTGAGGGAAATGCAGAGGTGATGGTACATAATGTTTTGGTTTAGAATGGTAGCTAGTCAGTAGGCATTGTGAAAGCTTAAATATGATGAAGCTCAAAAGAGTATTATGGGTGGAGGCAGAGTAGGAAGGGTAAAGGAGGAATTAGGAAGATATGATAAGATCCATAGGAAAGTATAAGGGTAAAAATAGGGATCACCAACTTTCAAACCATGACCAATGCCAATTTTATCAAATGAGGGAGAAACTACCTAAACAAAAGAGATTGAACAACAACATTTGAACTAACCTAGTTCCCAAACCACAGTGTGTGTTCACATTTTTTTGCTAGGTAATTTAATAAAACATAATTGGGATATTAATAGTGTAGATTCAAAAATTAATCCTATAAGATAAATTATAATTGATCTAATTTTAACTCATAGTGAATTAACACTTTCTCTTTCTTTTCAAGGAAATTTCATGGCCCAACTCGGTATGTCTAGTGGACCTAACATTGATAGTGGGTAGAGTACTATCCCAAGTATTATAAATTAACTTGCTACTATGCCCAACATAATGGGTGCTACTATTGGAGGCATGGGAGGACTAGGAGGTATAGCAAGAGGAAGTGGTGGATTTCCACCTCTAAGAATAGGAGCTAGGGGTTCTTAATAGAGATAATCACAAGTACCTCAACTAGAGAAGGTGTATAATAAAAGGATTCTTCATTTATCTAAATATAGGGCATGGAGAAGGTTTTAAATCATGTTCATAAGTGTGAATTCATTTGAAAGGTGCATGGTATAACTTCTTCTGAGTGAAAGGCCGCATAATTTTCAACCACACTTTTGAAAAGAACATACAAGTGGTATAAGAAGTTTGACCCTCAACAAATGGTAATTGACTATGATCAACTCAAGATGACATTTATTCAGGAATTTGATATTCCTAAATTTTAGAAATAAAGTATTGTTGCACTAAAAGATATAAAATAAGAGCTCACTGAAAGTATATGATGCATAATTCAAAACACTCTTATCTAAGCTTTCATTCAAGATTATTAATGCTCAACATGACAATAGTTTATGGGAGGTTTGTTACTTCCCTTTAGATGGAAATTCTATCAAAGGCCCTTTACTACCTTGTGTGAGGCCCTAGAAGCTACCCTCCATGTTGAAGCTATAGGTAGCATTGACACTAGGATTGATCCTTTTATGGAAGATCAAATAACTTCCATGACATCACAGTTAGAGAAGCTAACTGAAAATAATGTGTATGACACTTGTAATGGTCTTTGGTGTACCAATTGTGAGTTTGAAGGTCGTAATAGAAGCAACTAACCTCATAAGGACATTTGTACTGTACTAAAGCAGTCATGTGAAATTTACCATAAAGAGCACAATGTATGCTCTTGTCCTCTCTTACAATGGGATAGAAAGAAGTGTTTGAATACTGCAAGATATCTGATACCTATACCCATGACACAAATGATTGATGACTAATTAATGACATACATGAGGCACATGCACATGGTACACACCAAACCTTTATCTCAAACAATCAAGATAATGGTGGATATCATGGATGAGGTCAAAGATGAGGATGATGAGGTGGCCATTTTCCATCATAAACATGTTATAAGTGTGGATCTCTAAATCACTATCAATGAGATTGTTTAGTCTATCTAACATGTGATTTTTGTAAAAAAGAGAATCAATTGGAAGAATTACTTGAATTTTACACAACTATCACTAAGGAAAGAAATGAAAAAGGCTCTAGTATGATTCTCATTTAGAAACTTCACCAGAGATCAATCTATAGCACTCCACTAGCCCAATAGGTTAATATCACTACACTTAGTGGAGGATAGTCTCAATCTACATCTATTCCAAATATTGAAAAGATATAATGTGAAGAGCCTCACATAATGAAGTATCCTAATGCCCAATAACCAAAATACATGCTCCAAGATACTATGATGTTGGTATGGGAACTACAAGGGGAAATTTAGTTTCTTAAGGGTAGAGAAGCTACCAAAAGTGCTGATCTAGAAAAGGCTATGGAACCTTAAAACATGGCATGAGATGATTTTTAATAACTTTGCAAGCATATGTTAGACAAAGGCATTTTCTCACAATTGAGTAATTGGCTTAAAAATCATGTACTAAGGCCAACTTGTTTATTCTCACCCACCCCTATTTATAGAATGGGAACCCTCCTATTTAAATTTTTCAAAAATGCCTAAAATCCAAGCTTACTAAGTCATTTGTCTACATAGAAAGTTACTTTACTACTTCCTAAAAATTTATTAGTTAAATATTCATTCTATAATACAGACTAGAATATAAAAATATTTGAATTATTATAGGTTACTTCAAGTTTTCTCTAAGTTTTAATATATAATTAATCACCAATTGATTCAAAATGTGCAGATAGGCCTTCATCAAAAGTATTCCATTCGATCTTTGAATGGGCATGAACACAATAGACTTTTCCACATCCTACTGGACTAACCTTACATTATATTTGAAACATTTACTTATTTAGTTTTGTTTTAATTTGGCTTCATTTTTCTTATGATAGGTGTTTGACATTTATCAAAGTCTAATATTAACTTCTCACATGACTTCATAGGACATCAAAACTAAACTGGTAGTTTGATATGTCTCACAAGACATCAAATTTAAGATCACAACCTAAAGAGAATAGATGTACACCTCATCAACCTCTATGACACCTCAATAAGTCATCACTCCATGCACAACATTTGGAATAAATCTACAAAGCCTATGAGCCATGTGGCACTACCCTAAGAGCTCATGAAAGAGTTAGCAATTGGAATTCAAATCCATAGGCTATGTGTCAAGATCCTAGTCCGTTTGAGCAAACTTGATCGATTTGAACCACCATGTATCCCACTATAATGAAGAACCTTATGAGATGTTACCGTATGTACCAAATATAACCATCAAAATATGAGTAGCCTTTTGAAGTGACATGTGTCCCTAAAGATTCATCTAGAACTGATGCGTGTCCACACCACATCACATTAGATCTAAATCTTGTGAGAGATCATCAAATGAACATGCAAATGCATCTAAGCTATCTGATCAAGGATCAATGGTATCAAATTGTCAAAGCCCCTTTTGAGAGTGACAAGTGGTAGAATGAAGAGAAGCTCATGAGAATGATGTATGTCCCCTTAAACCTATATGTTAATGAAAATTATCATGCCCACATTTCTTCTATCTAAATAACCACTTGATAATCTCTGAGAGACCACCTAAGTGATGCATGTCACCACTAGACTCATGAGATGATGTCACATATCATTCTTACAAAGATGCATCTTAGACTGACCAAATCATCTTCAAGAACAACATGTGGCTCAACTTGAGTCACACATTGAAAATAAGTTGCTAATAGCTACTCAAAGGCCTTCCGAAGGTGACACCTATCAAAATAAGGCCATAATTATCCTTGAGAAATCCTCCTGGAAAAGAAGAAGCCCTAATTACCCATAAAATCAACATGTGGCACTCCTACAACCATTCAAAATTAAAGGGCTCCAATTAATAGCTCACCACAAATAAAGGAATTCCATGTGGTAGGGTACAAGTGACTTACCACATTAAGCTACATCCAAAGAGCTTGAGAGCAATAAAAAAATGCCACATGTCTGGATTTGAGATGACTGAGTAGCCAAGTCACTTTTAAGCCCCAAAAGTGCCTAACTAGATCCCAATTGGCATGCTACACATTGTGAGGTGGTAGACTTTATTTTTAAGGCTAAAATTGATAGTGAATCAAAAGTAAATCAACACTAAATTTGAATTCTAAGGTAATTAAATGCCAAAATTAATAGTTTAGATTGTTTCAAATGCAAAAGTGATGAGCTCACCATTAATGTGGTATGAAATAGGATCACCATGAAAACTTACATTAATTAAATCAATCTAAAAAGGGATCCCCAACCTAATTATTACTACCTACACTTGCATTTGAAAGACCTAAGGATTTTCTATCATTTCTATCTGCATTCTCAAAATCCAACCAAGGTCAAGCTCTTCACATATTTCACCTAGGCTACCATTATTAAAACTTAAAAGCTATATAAAAATATAGAAGGCATCAATTTCTACATAGAACATTGCATAAATGGCACATATAAGACCTAATTTTG
The DNA here is from genome assembly GCA_037957365.1 of Torreya grandis. Taxonomy (NCBI): domain Eukaryota; kingdom Viridiplantae; phylum Streptophyta; class Pinopsida; order Cupressales; family Taxaceae; genus Torreya; species Torreya grandis. Next base: position 84,340 of record JARHVA010004534.1, on the reverse strand, counting down.
GTAAGGGCATTTCCTTCAAAAATGATGATTTCTTGTTTCAATATGGCAATTCAATAGTTTTTAAAGACAAAGTTCCTCCCCAAGGCCATAAACATAGGAGATATACATTATATTAGTGTATATTATAATGTTGAAGAAGTCAATAACCTTGATTATTTTGAAACCATAACCCACATATTTTAGCTCATCTTTAACATCTTAGAAATTTAAGCTACTGGTCTCCACAAAGCAACAATAAAACCATAAGTCATGCCATGCAATAAATGGGTATACAACATCTTTGAGATGCCAAAATTTGAAGATGGGATGCTTAAGTCCGTAAATCAGGGGCTCTCAATTAACTTCATCCTTAGGCCTAGTTTAAAAATGTTCTATGACCTACCTCTACCATAGATGAAATATAACTAGAGCACCATCCAAAAATGGTATGAGGCACACTTCTTAGACAAGGTCTTGAACTCATGGGTAACTAACCACAGGGGATTGTATACATGAATGACCAGGAGGATTTGCCTATCTAGAAAATTAGGAAAGGTTTAAGGATTATCCTGACCTTATTAAATATGGTATTTGGTAATGCACATATTATATATGCAGACATAAAGACTATCCCACTATTGCAAATGATTCTAGAGGATCAATAGATTCCCCTACTTGGGGACATTATTAATGAGACTTTGGTTACTACCATGAAAAAAACATGAAAGAATGGGGATCTATTATATATGATGAGCTATTTATTATATGTCATATATGCAATTGCATAGCTAGGGCCAAACACATGGTCTCTTGATAGGTAGGAAGTTGTGCCCTAATCATTCTCTACATTGCACATCCACTAGTTTAGGTAGAATATCAAGATAATAACATGGGATTTTTATCCCCCAGTATACAAATCAATCATAGAATGCAAATTGTAAAGGGTGCCATCTAAAGTTAGGCAATTACTAAGAGATATAGGTAGCTTCTGAATCTACCCCAATTATACAATCATTTGAGTATAAGTGGTAATGGTAGCTCCCCTTAGGCTATCAAGGTATGTGATGATGAATTTTGTAGAATAAAAAATAGCATATTAAATTCTCCATGGCATTTATGGCCTCTTTAAGAGTAAGAAGAAGACATCCCCCCATAAGGACACTTATCAGTTGGGGAGAGCTAGGGTAAAATAATGAAAAGATGTAATAGTGTTAGTAAGGCATAAGTATTTGTACCTATTTCCTAAGGATGACCTCAAAATTTGGGATCCAAACTAGGTCATTACTAAGCACCTCATAAAATTTAGAAGAGATGTGGTTGTAGAGTATAAACATCAAGATGAGGTACATGATTAGATATACCTCGATGCAATGATTGATGAGGTAGTCTTAAGAGACACTATAAGGAAGAATATACCACTCAAAATGAGGCTTAATCAAGAAAGGATAAAATAAGATATAACAAGGCCTCAGGTCCCACCAACTCATGGGAGCATGTTCAATGCAAATTATGAAGAGAAGGAAGAAGAAGAAGAGGATAATGTTACTCTTATCAAAAATTGGCCCTGTACACCCCTGCTTTAGGATACTCCAAGTGGGAAAGACATGCCTTTGATCTATGATCAAAGAGATTTAGGTAGCCAACATAGCCCCTCATAAGAACCTATAATAACTACTATATTTGATAAAGAATTTACCATAGGAAACTTGGGCCAACTAGGTCCCACTATCACTGATCTCGAGGAAGAATAATAAGGAGATGTTATCATATTGGAGGTACTCTAGGCACTATTTGAGAGAACCATTGAGAAAGTATACAAAATAAATAAGTCTCCTAGAATCCCAATGAGAGGATCAGTGTCCCTTGCATTAGCTTCCCAATATTACTCTATAAGTAATCCACCATTATCTTATTTTTTAGGCATTACTACATTTTTAAATACTCTTACTTCTACATCTACTCACACCACCTTTTTCATATCTCCCACCATTGATTACTTGGAAGGATACATTCCCCAATTCAACTCTCATGTCACTACTAATTTTATACCTCCACCAAGTTCCCAAAGCACTGGTGTTGGCCAAACTATGGGTTTTACCCCTTCTTAAGCTACCACTACCAGTGCATCACTTGCCTTTGGCTCCACTGCATCCACCAAGCCATTCAAACCCATTCCAAAATTTTTAATTTGGTATAAGCTACTTCACCTTACCACATTAGCTAAAATGATTAGCCCCCAAATGATACCCTTATTTGTGATCAACATGGGCCTTGCTAAGTCATTATTTGATCTATTGGGGAAATTAGACCCAACTAATTTGTATATCCCAACTACATCCTTAGATTCTTCCTTTTTTAAGCACTCCTATTGAAACCACCTCCCATTAAACCAACCACCCCAAATTGGGTGAGAAGCATGATGTAGACAATAAGATAGGGGAGGCCTCAGGTAATCCAAGCTCCAACCCAAAATAGGATGAGGTTTGACCCCACCACTAGTACCATGAAGAGGGTAATTAAGAGAAAAGTAGAATAACTATAGTCCATATTAGCTATGATATACACAAATGAAGAACCACTTTTCACTTTGACTAAGAAGATAAAAATAGGACCTAGAGAAGTGTAAGATTATGCCAAGGACCCAGTGTCTATAGTACAAGCACATGCAGAATACACCATTACTATAATGAAAGGAATATAAAAAGAGTTGTAAAGGATGGAGAAAACACTACCTATAATGCTAGAAATCATGTTTATTTTAATAATCAATGTTTTAGTCAATTATTTCAACCTATACAAGGTTATGAAGAAGAGATAGGGAGAGGGGATTTAATAAGCGAAGGTGGTAACAAAACTTGACCAAAGTCATCCATTATGACACCAAGTTGGAAAACTTGGAAAGAATGGCAAGAAGTAACAAACTCCCTGATCTCAAAGTCTTACCTCTTAAAGACATTGAACTTGCATAGACTATCCTAATGAACAAGAGGAGAATTTTTAAGACAAGGTTTGATCAACTCAAGTATACAAACACATCCTTTGAGAAAATTGAGTTTAAAATAACCCACTTACTTCAGGATTCCATGATCACCAAAGTGACCAACCCTAATGGATCCTTCATGAAAGAGCAAGAGTTGGCATAGATGAAGGTATTCATTTCATAGTTATAGTAGGATGTAGCAAGTTCCTAGACAAATACAAAGATAATAGACATTATGACATTAACCAATTAGAGAATGTAGAAGGCAAATGAAATAAAAGAGGCACTTAGGCCCATACTCACAGAGCATGATAAGATGATCTAGGACATGCTTGATTTATTTAGGCCCATGATCCTAGATTTTTCCCAATAAACAAATATTATCAAGCATGTGCTGAAGTATAGACCTAGGAGGAGAATGCATAAAAGCAAAAATAATAACAACAATAATAGCAAGTTGGCCAACGACAACCTTCATCCCTTACGAATACTTTGTAGTCTTTTTATGATTTTGAATTTAGAATATTCCATTGTAATGTGGTGGTTTAAGCCAATTGGATGTATTTGGGTGCCATTTATGGACCTAATAAAACTCATCTTAGGCATTTAAGCCTATAAATAGGGGTCTTCCCTCATTTTGTAAGTAAAAAACAATTATTTTCAAGAATCAATACAAGAGAGCCAAAAAATTTGTGAGATTGTCTATAGTGATTAATTGTTTATTTTTGTGTTGCTATTCCTCAAGATTTTAATGTCTGATTATTTCCTCTCTTCAAATTAATCTGGTAATTAAATTTTATACATGCATTTGTTAGTTTGAGCTTAATACTAGGTTGACTAGTTTAATAGTATATTTGCAATGTTTTCTCTCCTTTGCAACTTAATATGCTATGAAATATACTATGAATGAGTTTTATTTCAAATTATGCTATTAGATACATGTATTATCTTCCTTTGAAGTTTCAACTACATTTATTTAGATTTGAGAATCATGCTAGGACTGATAGATGTTAGTTTCACATATCTATCTCGAGTTAGTAGACTTGACACCTTCATTCATCTTTAACACAATCTCTTTTCTACCATACCCTACTCTCTTAAGGATCCATCCATGAATAAAATTAGTTTAGATCATGCTATATTTATCCATTATTCATTTACATTTTTGGCACTAATTAACAAGCATTAAAATAATTCACAAAGATTAGCTAGAAATTATGTCACTATATAACATATGTTGTCCCTATAGTAGGGTCTACTTACAGACTTTGAAGTGATGATTATAGACACCTAATAATATCCACCAATAACCTCTAACTAGGCTTTAGACCAATTTATACCAAATTCATAATTTGGGCTAAAAACACTAAAACATGCTAAATGATGTGAACGTATCATATATAAGTGATGCTTTTGGCCAATGTATCCCTAAATGGGGTAATTCATTTTATGAGATAACTAACTTTGATTAGATCATTTCAAATCAAAATGATATTTTCACACCTGGGTGCTCTAGATTACTCTTTTCTACTAAATTTCTTTCACAAGAAACATGCCTTTATTATTTTTTATCGACAACATCCTAAATAGGATAATGGCTCCAATACATCTAACATCACATCTTAATTCTAATCTAGTCAAATTTTAAGCCAATAGTATGACATTTTGACTAAGTTGACCACTAATTAACAAGATTTGCACCAAAATTGACTAAACATGTTTAAGGCTAATTAATTTGAATCAAGAGCTTAAGTTAATTTTCCATGGAACTTTTTGAATATTTATTTTTGGAAATTGATTATGAGTTTTTGCATCATCAAGTGAAATCATTTTTTGGGAAGGCATCCCTAGGCCATAAATGCAATAAATATCTGATTAAGTCCTCTCATGCCTCTTTAATGCCTCTTTATCTCAAATATTTATGAGGTCATTTATTGATTTTAGCCTCTAAAATTGAATGGATTCTTAGCCACACATATTCATCTTGAGATGGATGGTTCAAGTTAATTATGATCATTTGCAAAAATATATAAATAGGAGGCCTCACACTCATTATTTTAAGATATCTTGGTGCAAAGTTCTCATGCCTAAATGACCTAAAAAGATTAGATAGTGTAAATTTATAATGCTTAAATGAGTTTAAAAGCTATTTACTATAATGTTATCATGCCAAATTTTTGAGCCAAGCCAAATCCATCACAAGCCAAAGGTGCTAAGGAGAGAAGGAACCAAACAACTCCATTGATGAAGACTTTTTGATGCATACGCTGAGTAAGCCACTCGATGAACCATTTGGAAGATCCAAAGAAGGTGAAGGAAGGTTTCTATCATGTTTTAGTTGTTACTTTCATATGCATGTTTGTTACCAATCTCCCCTAGTGTCTAGGCCTATGGATGTCATGCTTGTTAGTGTGTTATTTTCATTTTGATTTCATTTTAAACTAACACTTGATCTAAACCCCTCTTTTAAGTCAAATTCCTAGTTCACATAATGGCACACCCAATGGGACCTATCCGCATGAATTTGATCAAATAGCCTTTATTAGCAACCTAATAACCATTTAAATATAGATTCTTGGAGTGTGGATGTTAGGGTGTGGAGCTAAAAGCTTCACCAAGGAGCATACTTAAACAGGTTCGGGTCTACACAGACACCGGTGTCGGTCAGGAGCGACCGACGTCGGTTAGTAGCAGTTACAGAGGCGCCGACGTAGGCGATAGGGTCGGCTGGCGACGGTCACAGGCGAACAAGCAGGAACTGACGTCGGTTACCTGCGTGTCCAGAAATCTATTTCCGTGGACAGCAGCGAGTGTTTGCATGATAAGTTTGAGTCGTGGACTCAAGCTTGCATCTCTATTATTAGCAATATTATTTTTAGAGCCCTTGTTCAAGAGGCTTAACTATTTGTTGTAAGAGCATGCTCAAGTTTCTAGTTTGAAGAGAATGGCAACACATGGGTGTTGAGAGAAGTGATGCATGTTCCTAGTTTGAAGAGAAATTTGATTTCTGTAGGTAAGCTAGGTGATGAGGGTTATATAGTAACTCTCACAGCAGATTCTTGGAAGGTGACCAAGGGTGCACTAGTTATGGCCAGAGGTAAGAGAGAAGGTACTCTCTATTTGTGTAATTGTGTTACTAACAAATCTCCTTCAGTTTTATCTACTTCAGGTGTGGATTGTAAATTGTGGCACTCAAGGCTTGGCCACATGAGTGAGAAGGGGATGTCAATACTTAAGTCTAAAGGTATGCTTTCAGATTTGAAAAGTATGGATCTAGAGTTTTGTGAGCACTGTGTATTTGGGAAACAGAAAAGGGTTAGTTTTCTCAAGACTGGGTCTACTAAGAAAAGGCAGAAGTTACAGCTTGTTCACACAGACGTGTGGGGACCGGCTCAGGTAGCCTCTATTGGCGGATCACGGTACTATGTTACATTCATAGATGACGCCACAAGAAAGGTATGGATCTACTGTATTAAAAAGAAATCTGATGTTTTTGAGACTTTTAAGTTTTGGAAGGCTATGGTTGAGAATGAAACAGGCAGAAAGTTAAAGTGCCTGAGATCTGATAATGGCGGTGAGTTCTGCAGTCTTAAGTTCAAATTGTATTGTTATACACAAGGAATCCGTAGGCAAAGGACAGTTCCAAGGACACCTCAGCAGAATGGTATCGCTGAAAGGATGAACAGAACTATCATGGAGCATGCAAGATGTATGAGATTGCATGCAGGGTTGCCCTTAGAGTTTTGGGCAGAAGCAGTTGACACCGCAGTGTACCTGATTAACAGAGGACCCTCTACAGCTCTGGATGGTGGAATTCTAGAAGAGGCATGGACAGGTAAAAAGGTAGATCTCTCATATCTCAAAGTTTTTGGTAGTGAAGCCTTTGTGCATATAGATAAGGAAAATAGAAAGAAGCTTGATCCTAAGTCTATGAGGTGCACGTTTATAGGCTATGGCTCAGATGATTTTGGTTTCAGATTTTGGAATCTAGGAACTAACAAGGTAATCAGGAGTCGTGATGTTGTTTTCAATGAAAGAGTGATGTACAGTGATCAAATAAGGAAGCTGGATCAATCTGGGTAGAGCAATAGTGAATTGGACGAAGTTATGGTCCAAAATGAGCTCGTGGGAAAAAGAAATAATCACTTGCAAGAAAACACAGAGACTGACGTCGACAGGTTTGGAACCAGCATCGACAGTACAAAAACTGATGTCGGTCATGCAGAGACCGACGTCGGCAGACCAGGCACTGAGGTCGGTCAGGTAGAACTGACGACGGTGAGTGATAGGTCTACAGGTGGCCGAGGTCGGTCACTGTCAGAAAATTTGGGTGGACAGATTGTTGAAAACAAGTCCAAGACACCCACCAGGAGGTCTGAAAGGGTAAGTAAGCCTCCAATTAGATATTCTCCTTCCTTATATTATTTATTGCTAACTGATGGTGGAGAACTAGAGAGTTTTGAAGAAGCATTACAGGTGGAGTCCAGGAGTAAGTGGGAGCATGGCATGGTTGAGGAGATGGAGTCCTTAAGAGAGAACCAAACATGGGATTTGGTTGAATTGCCAGCTGGTAAGAGAACACTGAAGAACAGATGGACCTACAGGTTGAAGGAAAGTGAGGATGGATAGATGTGATATAAGGCCAGATTAGTGGTAAAAGGATTTGCACAAAAGCCAGGTATTGACTTTGGTGAAATTTTTTCTCCTGTTGTTAAGATGACTTCTATAAGGGTTGTATTGTCTTTGGTTGCTTTTGAGGATTTGCATCTCGAGCAGCTAGATGTTAAGACAACGTTTCTTCATGGAGATTTGGATGAGGAAATTTATATGGAACAGCCAGAAGGTTTTGAGGTCAAGGGTAAGGAGAAGTTTGTGTGCAGGTTAAAGAAAAGCTTGTATGGCCTCAAGCAAGCTCCAAGGCAATGGTACTTGAAATTTGACAGGTTTATGACTGAGCATGGCTATAGTAGGTGTCAATCGGACCATTGTGTGTATTTCAAGAGATTTGATAACGGTAGATATATTATTCTATTGTTGTATGTAGATGACATGCTGGTTGCAGGGTCTCACATGCAGGATATCTCTGAGCTTAAGGAGAAGTTAGCTCAAAAGTTTGCCATGAAGGATTTGGGAGCAGCGAAGAAGATCCTTAGCATGAGCATTAGGAGAGACAGGAAAAATCACAGGTTGATATTGTCTCAAGAAGATTATGTGAATAAGGTGTTGGAGAGGTTTAATATGCAGGATGCAAAACCGGTAAGTACACCTATGGCTGGACATTTTAAGTTAAGCAAAGAACAATGTCCCAATTCACATGATGAGGTAGAGTACATGAGTATGGTTCCATATTCTTCCGCAGTAGGGAGTTTAATGTATGCAATGGTATGTACTAGACCAGATATTGCCCAAGCAGTGGGAGTAGTAAGTAAGTATATGGCTAATCCAGGTAAGGAACATTGGAAAGCAGTTCAATGGATCCTTAGATATCTGAGAGGAACCAGCAGCAAGCATTTGTGCTATGGAGGTTCAGATACTTCTCTACATGGTTATGTAGATTCAGATATGGCAGGGGATTTGGATGGTAGGAGAAGCACCACAGGTTATGTTTTTACTGTAGGTGGAACAACGGTTAGTTGGATATCTAAGTTGCAGAAGGTTGTAGCCTTGTCAACTACAGAAGTAGAATATATTGCAGCTACAGAAGCTAGCAAGGAGATGATATGGATGACACGGTTCATGGAAGAGCTTGGAAGGGAGCATGGGAGTTGCAGATTGTATAGTGACAGTCAGAGTGCAATCCATTTGGCCAAGAACTCAGCCTTTCACTCTAGAACCAAGCACATACAGCTAAGGTACCACTTCATACGGCAGGTATTGGAAGATGGTGAGTTGAAGCTGGAGAAAATTCATACAGACAAGAATCCTGCTGATATGCTAACAAAGTCGGTTACGATGGAGAAGTTGAATCTTCATTCAACTTCTATTGGTCTTCATGATTGAGTTGAAGATGGAGGAGCTAGAAGATGATGCTGTATAGGTTGGTGCAGCTGGTTTATCTCCAAGTGGGAGATTGTTAGGGTGTGGAGCTAAAAGCTTCACCAAGGAGCATACTTAAACAAGTTCAGGTCTACACAGATGTCGGCATCGGTCAAGAGCGATCGACGTCGGTTAGTAGCAGTTGCAGAGGCACCGACGTCGGCGATAGGGTCGGCCGGTGATGGTCACAAGCGAACAGGCAGGAACTGACGTCGGTTACCTGCGTGTCCAGAAATCTATTTCTGTGGACAGCAGCGAGTGTTTGCATGATAAGTTTGAGTCGTGGACTCAAGCTTGCATCTCTATTATTAGCAATATTATTTTTAGAGCCCTTGTTCAAGAGGCTTAACTGTTTGTTGTAAGAGCATGCTCAAGTTTCCTATTTCTATATGTAGGAAGATCTTCTTAGCTTAGAATTGTAGAATGAGTGTAGAACTGTAAGAGTAGAACATTGTGAATGTTTGAAGGATAGTACAGAGTTGCATCAATCCAGGTTGTTGGATTTGAGTGTACTTGAGAGAGAGCTCTTGAGGAATAGAGATCTAGTGAGAGATCTTGTGTGCATCTGAGAGAGGTGTGGAAGAACGAAGTTTCTTCAAATTGTATTCCTATTGTAAAGAGTTTCAATACAAGTTTTCAGGGTGTTTTCTTGTATATCTTGTTCTGTGCTATTTATCATTTCAGTTACTTATCTATCTGATTTATTTCCACATTTATTGCTTTCACAAGTGTAATCTATTGTTGGTTTGATCCCCCAACAGTGGAAGTAAAAGGAGTAAAGAATTTGAGTAAAAACACATTTCCTAGAAGTCACTGTGGTTATGATGTTGTTCTATGGACCATAATCTTGTAACCAACACAGTCATAGTTTTGTCTTTCAATCATGACATTGCATCTTAAATATGTTTTTGGACTATTTTTTTTCTATCTACAGGTCAACTTGTGATATTGTAATACCGTTACTCATTAGTAGTGATATTATAATAGTATAATTTTATAAGTTATGATATTATAATACCATGAATTGATAGTCATGATATTGTAATACCATGATTTCATAAGTTATGATATTATCGGTTTGAGTCACAATATTGTAATTAAATTGCTAGAAATTAGCCTAGGCCGTTGGGGTTAAGTGATAATACTGTAACTCTCTAAGTTACATGTTTTCCCTACCAATTGCGTTATTGTCTGTTAGAGTAGTGATATTATTAATTTTTGTTGACTAACACATGAGTTGAGATATTGTGTTAACTAGTCATGATTTTACAAAGTTATGGTATTAGACTATGGAGTTGTGGGATTGTACTTTATGAACTCGAGAGTTCAATTTTCAAAGTTACTTATTTCATTTAAAAAAGTGCTTCAAAGTTAAACTAAATTTTGACCATTTCTTTATATGGATTATTTAAAAAGTACCAAAACATGCTTAATTATATATTTTTAAACCTATTTTGGGATGCTTAAAAATAATTATGAATATTTCATTTGGTGCTTAAAGAAAAACTTTGGGTGTTTATTTGATTAGTTTTGTGATTGTTTTTTTTTCTAAAGTTTTGTAACTTAAGGCCAAGGGGCCAAAGAACACCACCAAATATTTCATTTTAGTGCTCTAAAATTGAACTCACTTCAAAGTTTTTACAAGTTATTTATCATTATTTACTTATTTAGATTTTGTTTGAGAAAAAAGGAAGTTATGCATGTATGCTCTCTCCCTATCCCCTTTAGGGAACTTGTGGGATCAAAAGCAACATCTTCAATACAATTTGTCTTAGTATAACATCATAAAAGAGATGTTGTGAAGGCTCTCCCTAAGACTCACATGGCTTGGGTGATCTAGAAACAACCTTAAATCTCTTTTACTTAGTTTTTATTTTCATTGCATCTTGGTTATGAGGGGGACTTCATTACCTCCCATATGTTCTATAGGGAAGCTTTGACCCAGGGCTTCATCTCCAAGCATAATATTCAACCCCTCTCCATGGGGGGTATATAAATTTGGATCCCCTCACTAGGATGGTGGTTTGAGTACTTAAACCACCTTCATTAGCAGAGGCTAAACCTAGGATGTTTAAGCATGTTGAACATCACACTAAATTGAGCAAGTGATGGATGTAGTGGTTGTAAAAAGGGCAAGACCTTTTTAAAAAAACCATATGACATGGACCCAAATGATGTGTTGCTTATCTTATTTTCTATGTGAAATTTAATATATGTGAGATCCATCGAAAAAATAAAAAACTAATTAGTTTTAGTCAATACCACTTTGCCACACCATTGATAGGATTTAGGGAAATTTGCTTAGTTGTATTTGGTCATTTATCTTTTTATTTCTTGGTGTTTTAGACTAAAACTAATGTTTTTGGTTATAACTAATCCAAACCAATTTTTTTATACACCACTATTTTATTTAAAGAGGTGTTATGCTAGAAATTTTACACCACACTTGTGCCTTGTATTTTTTTGCTAAACATGTTTATGTCCATGTCAATTGACTGGTACAAGTAGCGATATGCTACCCAAATCATTTATCAAGTTTATGCCATTGATTTTTTTAAAATAAAATATTGATTACATCATTATAGAATGCATACATTATTACACTTCTCACATTGTTTCAAAAGTCATTTGACTTGTACCAAACCTATTATTTAAAACCGTGTCACATATGCCATTTGGACCTTGTTCATGAACCATCATATTATCCAATATTGTGTAGCTTGTTTGGTCAATCAAATCTTAGTATTTAATGATTGATTTTTCAATTAACATTATTATGTTTGAATTCAAACATTGACTGGTTTTTGTTTAGGCCGTGCTTCATAGGGGATGATACATAGATCTTTCTCTTTTGGGTTGCATAATGTCAGTTAATTGATTACCCAAATTTGAAAACTATTATTTGTTTGTTATTAGAGCCTATCCTCATAATTATTTGTGCCTTTATTTGGGAGAACATATTCCTTTATCCAAGTTCCTTTTGCCTTATGACTTATGCCAATTAATCATGTTTATGTTTGATTTTGTGTGCTAGGTCTATGTCAAAATTGTTCTAAATTTATTAGATTAAATAAAATCACATCATGCCTTTATTTCAAGTCTATATTTTGACATCATTTGGTCAAAATTCCTATCATATCCTGTTTGAGCCTAGCTTTTGACTTCGTGTTTGGATAAAATACCTAGCAATTCTTTTTCATTTCTTAGTTTAGACCTTATTTGGAACACTTTGACCTAGACCTTTGACATGCTAGATTTTATTCATACACTTGACATTTTATGTGTATGAGATTTGATGTTAGATTATTTTGTGCCAAGTCTTAGCATAAACCATTTGGAAGACATGGCTCCATATTCAAATCATTATTTGGAGATAAAACTCCACCCCTTTTGACCAAGCTTGATCACATTTGAACCATTTATCCTTTAGAATTAGTTTTTTAGAGTTTGTAGAAATCTAATCCTTTTTGTCTTTAGAGATTTCATCATTGATATGGATATGTCTAGCTACACTTATGGTGGAGTCACATATAATCCAAGTTATGATACAATGGCCACATAAAATCTAATTAGAAACCCCTATAAAGATAGATTTTCTAAGGAGTTTTATTATTCTCTCTATAATGCCCCATATGGGGAATAAAGTCAAGAAACAACTTAAAATATAACTCAAAACCTTGACTGGGATGATATGGTTTATAAATAAGACTTGGATGCTTTGGCTTATGTGAGCTACCAAGCTCCATGATACCCTACCATTTCCATACTAGGACCTCATCTTTTTGTTTATGTGAGCAACCATGCTCTACAATGCCATACCATTTCTATATCATAACCTCATAATTTAGCTCATGCAAGCAATCAAGATCCATAATGCACTATTTAATCCAAACCTCAACCAATCATATCACAACCTCAACTAATCCAATTAATCCCTCAATTGAGCCAATCATTCAAAGACTAAGCTATGTTCAAAACTAGTATTTTCCAAATCATTAGAAATCAAGGATAAGATAATCAATAAATATGAGATGCTTTTATTATACCAAATAATTTTGATAAGTTAACTTGTGGTGAATCACCTATTTATCCTATACCATTTATTGAGTAGTCTCACTCCGATGAGCCAATATTTGTTGAGTCACTTTTTAATGACTATAACCACCTTTGGGAAATAATTACCTTAACCATATGCCTATTTTTAAAGAGCCTCCCTCTGATAAGGTAGTCTCTAAGGAATTATTTCTTGACCTATTTACCATCATTGAGGAGTCTCACTTTGACAAACTAGTCTCTATGGAGCCTGTTATGCCATCACATGCCATCGCTTATCCAATATCAAACATTCAACCAAGAATCACTATAGCAACATCCACACCAGATGAAGAATCAAAATTGGAGTTAGGTTATATTATTTAACTAACATTAAATTTAGCATCAATAATAGAATCAACATCAATCTTACCATTGGATTTAGAGTCCCTTGAGTTGGAATTAGATTCAGAAGGAGAATACATTCATGGTTATTAAAACATTGGTTATGCATGCCTTGTAGACCAATTTGAATACTTTTTTAATCCTTTCATGGTTTTTTAGGATGATTACTTTAGCATCAACATAAGTTATCCTAGTATATTCTATGAGGATTGTGCTACCTTACCCCATTACATTACCATTCCACATTCCATTAACACCAACCAACCTAGCCATATCATTGACATTCCATCTCCCACAAGTGTCGATTGGGACCAAACCAATCAAACCTCTTTAAACTATATCCATAGCGACATATTAATTAAAGAATAACAAGGAAACCAAGACCAAATTCACATAGAAGAAGAATAATCTCCTAATGAAACCTTTTCAAAAGTGCTAGGGGACAATCAAAGATCAAACTTAACATCTTCTAATGAAACCTTTTTGGAGGCATTAGAAGATAATCAAATTCAAAATTTCATATTCCTTAGTGAAACATTATTGAAGGTGTTATGGAACAATCAAGACAACTTCATTGGTGAAAACCTCTTTAAGGTGCCAATAGCTGAGCACACAAGTTATTTACTATTTGATGAAGACATTATCAAAGAAAAATCAAGATAGCTTCTAGTCTATATACTAATCAGTTGGTAACTACTCTCAAGCCCAAAAAATAAAAAAATATGGTGGTCTTATAGAGATAATATTTAGAAGTCTTTAGCCCTGCCATATCTAAAGTTATGTTGAATATGGAATTAGTAACATTATGTGTGCCTGAAAACCCTAATCTTCATTTGTTTCCCAACCACTACACATTCCATTATCATCCACCATTCCATTTATAAATCAAACCAATCATCTAACATTTATCCCTATTTACCATCTATGGTCATACTTTCCTTTGTAGAGGCTACATAGATACCTTGTCTTGATGCTTGAAGGAATCAAAATCAACACCCAATGAAAGATCATAATTTTTTTTGCTTCCAGATATACAAGTAATTCATGATAGAGTAACTATTCAGAAAAGGTGTGGGATAGAAATTAACATGATGGAATATTATAGTTGTATCATTTACTAAGTAGGATGTGCATCTCTCCATTAGAAGAATAATAGAATCATTTACCTTAACTATGCCTAACACATCCAAGACTAATAACCATTATTATCCATAAATATGTACCATGCCATTTTATTTTGCCTTTTCAAATTGCCATATCCATTTTCCATCATCACATACCCTATCATTTATCTTACCTTACCACTTGGGGGAAACCCTCTTACAATTATATCTAATTTTCATACCATCATTATCCTAAACAACTACCATTCCATTTTACCATATCATTCCCATCTAGATCAAAGCCTATTTTTAGTCATCCTATCTAATCCTATTTTGATCTTGGTTACTTTAGTTCTTCTCACACTTTTTGTGAGGGGATTCTAATTAGGTTTAAATAATCAATCAAATATATGTTTATAATGACAGTCTATAAAAGTAGTGTGCCAATTGATCTAATAAGGTATCTTTCATTTTCTATCCTATATCAAGTTGGTTTATGTGACCCTGGTTATACCACGTATTGGGACAAGTTATTTTTCACTAATCTTGCTACTAATTATAACTACCTATGGGCAAATTAGTATCATTGATCTAATCCATTGTATCCTAGTTATAACTACCTATGGTTAAACTAGGGGCAACATTTATTTATCATGGATCACCACATCACCTTACCATTGTTATTTCCATTTGACTGACCATTTGCCAGATTTGAGAACTTGTTGGGACCTGGTGAAGTTTTTCCTTGCCTTTTATGTAAACATAATTACTGTGACTTGATGTTATCTTGAGACTATGTAGGCCATGCTCATGAGGTCACCTCAGTCCCCCATTTCATGTGCTCTTTCCATTTTATGAGTAACTTAAGCCAACACTTTTTCCATTTTTCAAGTAGGTATCTTGTCATTCTCTAACGAGTTGAGATACCTCAAAATGCCAAAAACATTTCAAATATTTCAAAAATCCAAATAACATTTGTCCTATCTAAAGCCTAGTTAGTCATCCTCAAATTGACCTACTAGGGCAAATCCATTGTAGGATGCTTTCTATTGCTTTTGTTTTCAAGCTTTTTTTGTGTGTTTTCTATTTATTTATTTGTTTTTATTAATTAATTTGTTTTCTTTCTTATTTGTTTGTTTTTAGCACTGTTGCCTTGACTCAGTTTATATGCATTCATTGGGTTATTCCTTGAACACATTATTCTTGAGTTTATCCATATTCATACATCAATATTGTCACCATGTTTTTTATCATTGGTGCATTATTTTCAATTATTTATTAGATCAGGAGTTAGTCCTTATGAATATTTAATCCAACTCTTCATGGTGTTTAATCATTATTCCTACCATCACATACTACAAAAAAAATTAGCTTTAAGAAGGTCTATAAATAATGGAGTTGTAAAAGTTTCTCCTTAGTACCTTGGCAAATCCTTTCATCCCATCTTGATAAAATCAACCCATTAACCTTTCTGTTTGTATCAATGCTAATAATTATGAGCATATCCTCATTATTATGTAAAACTAAATCATTTTCAATGATTAATATTATTCTTCTATCCATCCCTTTCATCACTTTGTATCCTTGTATGCCTGGTTATTTGTGGCTTCTTTAGTTACTAGACCATCACATCTACATTTATGCCCACTCATATTTAATCTATATTCTAGGTTATATCCTTAAGTTATGCTTTCTAATAAGCCATAATTGGGGCACAATCATCTTTATCAAATAATCTAGGTCATCTTAATGTTTATAACTACTTTTGGGTAAACCATTATTTTTGATTTTTTACTCCTGATTATAACCACCTTTGGGAAAATTAGTATCCTTTTTAAATCAATGCATGAAATTATTTTCTCATTTAGATTAATCTCAACCATGGGTTAATTCCACATTTTTTCTTGATTCTTTTCAAGGGACTGTCCATCTACATATGTGATGGCCACTCCCTCAAGGGGGCATTATCATAGACTTTTCAAGCACCATTTGGACCTTTGTTCTTCAATCATAATCTTATTTTTGGCATACAAAACTTTACTCATTATTTGAGAATACATTGCTATGCCTATGATTTATAATGCCTTCCCAAATAAGGTTAAACTATAGACACCTAAAATTGGCCATCAATAACCTCTAACCAGGCTTTAAACTAATTTATACCAAAATATGTAATTTGAGCTGAAAACACTAACCCATATTAAATGACGTGAACCTATCATATATAAGTTCTAATTTTAGCCAATGTATCCCTAAATAAGGCAATGTATTTTATGAGATAATTAACTTTGATCAGATCATTTCAAGTCAAAATGACATTTTTGCACATGGGTGCTCTAGATTGCTCTTTTCTACCAAATTTCTTGCATAAGACATGTGCCTTTGTTATTTTGTGTCGAAAACATCTTATTGATGATGAAAATTAAACTTTAAATGAATCAACCCTTTTTCCTATCATGAAGGTCAAGTTGGAATCATATCAGTCTAATTGTAGGGGTTCTAAAAGCTCATCTAAGATCCTAAAGACATGAGGGGGTTTTCATTATAAGTTAAAGGAAAATAAATAAGTTATTTAAGTAACTTATTACATTATCACAATCATAAATCTATTGTAGAAATAAGAATAGAAATTTGTGATCTATTCTATTTGATAGAGAAAACCTATTAATTAGACAATCTCTTGAAGAATAGAAATTTGATACATATATATATATATACATATATATATATATATATATATACATACATATATATATATATATACACACACACATATATATATATATACATATATACATATATATATACATATATATATATATATATATACATATATATATACATATATATATACATATATACATACATATATATATACATATATACATACATATATATATATGTATATATATATATGTATGTATATATATATATATGTATATATATATATGTATATATATGTATATGTATATATATGTATATGTATATATATGTATATGTATATATATATATATGTATGTATATATATATATATATATATATATATATATATATATATATTCAAATGAAATCACAATTTCATTATTTTGAAATGGTTTATAGATTAATTGACTAGAGAGGAAGGACTCAAATAAGAAAACATTGAACAAAACTAACAACTAAAGAAAAGAATATTAATCAAAAGATAAAAGAATTAAAACTAAAAAATAGAAAAGAATCTAAAATTAAGAGTGAAAGAAATTAATATAAGAAAATCTAAGAAAATGAAAATCTAATAACATAAACAAAACAAAAACATGATCAAATTAAGATCTAAAGCTTTTAAATCTAGAAACTATTCTAATGACAAATAAATAAAATAACTCTAAAACTTATAAAAATAAAACAATAACTAAAGGAATAACATGAAATATAGAAACTAAAATAAGAAACAGTCTACTTGAATAGAGAAAATTAAAACAAACTAAAGATAATTTAAAACTAAACTTAACTAAAAAGGGAAAGAAAACTATAAAATTGATAATGAAAAAGATAGATATAAATCAAATGACAATACAAAAGCTAGAATAGATCTAAACTAAAAAACTAATCTAAACAACTACTATTATCCTATTAAAATAAACTAACAACAATTCTCAAGAAGACAACTTAAACTATTTAAAATTGACAAGAAAATAAATTAAAATCCATCTAATAAGATAAAAGATCTAGAATAAAACTAAACAATCTATTTATTAGAATTAGAGTTAATCATTTACAAAAGAGTTACGAGTCTCAAAATGAGAGTCATCTTAGAATAAAGAGCAAATTTTAATGAGAAAACCAACATTCTTTCATTACAAAACTTGAAATGACAACTTTGTAATTGAGTAGATCAATGAAGTGTCATAAAAAAGTAAAATGATCATCATTTTTAGGTTGAATACTTAAATTCTATGCATAAGACTATAAATAATAGTCATCAAAATATATTATACTTAACAAACTTTAGATAATTAGTAATAGATGACAAATATAACTGGATATACCTCTGTTGCATAAGTGACTACTCAATCGTTAGATAAAGTACCATTGAGTCTATCTGTAAAAGCTATACTATCTCAAAGAAATTACATAGAAAGAAGAGACAAATGATTGACTTTACAAAATACTTCAGTCTTCAATACCTATTGTGCTTCTATCTTTAAATGAATGCTTGATCTCCTTTTATATCCTCAACTTTAGTTATGCAATAAGTTATAACTAACTTTAGTTAGTTATTGGTTAATGTTAACTAATTAACCTTTAACAAACTCAATTAATTAACTAAATTAGTAAGTATAAATTAGTTAAGACTTTAAAGTCTTAATTTGATTAAGATATTTATGATAATAGATCGGGTACTAACATTAACGAGTGGGGACCCATATTAATTGATAATATAATAGGATACACAATAATCATAAAATAATAAATCAAAAATTGATAAATTATACTTATGTTTAAACCATAATGCATTTAAATTAAAATTTGACATATATAACTATACCAAACTCCAAAATTATTGAGTATACCAGATCTATCAAAAATTATCAAATCTGAAGTATCAAGCTTTGTATGTAAAAGTTCAACACTAAACAAAAATTATCCCCTAGATAACCAATAATCATCTAAATCAGATAATACTTTAATTACTTGTTTGTCTTGCTCATTAGGATAAACATTATACTCTATTTTAGTGTTAGATGTGTCATCATCAATTTCTAGCTTAATCCTCTTTATCATCCTGACTTCACTGAATGGTTTAGGTTTAGTTATTTTCATGGTATAACTCTTTTTAGTAGCATGATCTAGAAAATCTATGGTTTTCCTTCTATTAATATACCCTTGGCCCCCCAAATTTAACCTTTCAAGCCCTAAAAGGGGCTTACTATGTGCTCTTGACAAGTTTAACCTTCTATATTTTCCACCAAGGTTTGTATTAGATGGGATAGGTGTGTCTGAAAGAGTAACCATTTTCCTAAGGTATTTGGCATAGGTTGTTTCTTTTTCAAACTAGTTGTTATGCTAATTATTGGGGAATTGATTAGCTGGTAATGGTTCATCAACTTGTTTACCTCTAAAATTAAGGGTTTGTAGTTGTAAGTAAGGAAGATCATGTTTAGGATTATGCTCAAGGTGATGAGAAACACTACTTTGGGAGTGAGAACAGGCTCCAAGCCTTTGACCTCAAAAACCCTTATGACCTCTATGGATAGGAAAATTATTTAGAATATTCCAAAAATTTGGGTCATAAGCATCGAAATGAATAGACATTCTTGTGCCCCTAGGAAATCTAAGCCTAAAATGTCCATCACAGAACCCAAACCTATTAGAACCTCTACTATGACTTGACTGATTACCACCTCTATTATAATTCTATCCCCATCCTCCATCATTACTATTTTTAGTTGGTTGATCCCACTCAAACATACTGATAGAAGTAAAATCTGAAAGAAATGTCAAAATTTAAAACCTTGAAACCATGATTTCATGTACAACATGAATCTAAAAATAAACTACACCACTATACTAGAACTTAATCATAACGATATTGATTTATTTACTCAAACATAATAAAATATAATACCAATTATAGAGATCTTAACCATTCAAGCACTCATGAATACTTATTCACAATCAACTGTAGTAAGCTGATCACATAAAAAACTGATATAAACTATTTAATTTATGCAAGAATATGTTTTATACCATAACCACCTCCTATTTCTAAAACTTAAAATAATTCCTAGAACATACCTACATATTTTACAAAAGATATATATTTTGCCATCTTTGACTTATCATAACCCATTTACCAATTCACAATATACTACAATTAAAAATTCATTTGAAAAAATCCTCATATTGAAATCTAACTTGAATATCAAAGGACCATAAAAAGATGAACTAAACTTGCCAAAATCCCATGAATTTATTCATGAAAATCATTTGTATGGACCCCAATCTCTATATAATTCATGCAAACTAATCAAACCTAAAATTGAACCATTATCATCATATATAATTTAAAAGACAATTATATATTGTTATATTCCCTATTTCATCTCAAAACTTTAAATCTACAATAGTTTAAAATAAAACCCTTACAAACTTAACCATTCAAAACTGAGAAACAAAACCCTTAAATATGAAAATAATTGATGAATATTAAGCTTTCCAAATTACTACAAAGCTTTTGCTTACTAGCTCATATTGAAATCATCAACTGTCATCCAAAATGGAAACCCAAAACAAAAAAAAAAAACTATAAAATAAGAAGGATTTTCCACATGAAAACCTACTATGAAAACTTAATCTAGAATCGAACATGATAACTTGAACTTTTTCAAATGGGTCTTGTATAGAGGTGTTTAAACCCTCAAAAATATAACTGATATTTTCCTCAAAATTTACAATTAAAACCCATGCGTATGTTAAATGTTTATATTTATACACATGCAAAGATTATTTTAACTACAAAAATAATCAAATTGAATGCAATCACTTTCAAAAAATGAACACAAATTACCCATGACAAGAACTTGAAAATTGAAACAATAAACTCAAAGAACTTATGTGAGCTCTATACTTAACCATTCCATGCAAAACCTCAAAAACTATTCAAAAGATCCAATATTTTTGAAAACTAAAACTACGTAGACCCAATACTTAGTCACATATTCACATGAAAGAATCCCTTTAAATTCTTTCAAACTTTCACAAACTTCTACCAAGAAATCTAGACTTGAAACCAAATAACAATTCTCCTTGTTTTTCAAAACTCCATATTTTCATAGAAAGTGAAACACAACATACTTGGCTTTGATTTCAAATCTTTTCTATAATATTTTCACTCAGCTTCCTCTCTACAACTTGCATCCTATCATGCCAAAGCTTCACTTCCACCAGAAGCTTGCAAAATGATACAATGAATGAAGAAAAATAGACTTTTTTTGCCATCTTTTGAGCCGTAGCTACTTGAGTGATGTGCTCTATTTTCATTGGCTCGTAATTACCAATTGCATACTCGATAGTTTTTTAAATCACTTTGTCAAATTGATAAATTTAGTAGTCAGCTATTCTTCATACTAAAACCTTTGCTAAGTTCCATGACTCAAAGTGATAAGTTATTTATAAATACCAATATACCACCAAATCCACCTTGATCTTGAAATATTGAGATATGTTTCCAAACATTAATGTCGATGCCAAATCAATCAAACTATGACAAATCAAAGTCTAGATAGATGCTAACTAACTTTAGGGTTTAAGACTTATTTATTAACAAAGAACTTTATAATCACCAAAAAACATAAGTTATATGATCAATAAACCTTTAGAACTAGAAGCATTCCTTAGACCAAGCAGAAGGCATAATGAAATTAAATTGAAACCTTAATATCGTGTATTAACATCATGACCCTTTGTCCTTGAAAATAAAGAATGTAATAAGCAAAAAGTGCCCTTTAGCTCATTTCAAGAGATTTTTATTCAAGAGAATGTAATATTCTAAAAATGATTTTGAAAATGAGTATCATGCTTATCAAAAGACTTGTATGTCATTAAATTCCTGTCAACCAAAACTTTTGTAGACATAAGTCAAAGGATGATATTCATGAGCTAAGAATTGTAATAATCAGATTTGATTATTTATTGAATCTTGAAACAACTATGTATTTGGATAATCAAGTAAAGAAAAATAACATGAAATCTATACAAAGGAGAGTGATAGAATCATTCAATCAAGAGGAGAACATTAAACTTAAAAAATCCCAATCATAACATCATCATCTATTCTATTTCAAGAATTATAACATCTAAAAGTAGCATTATAAATCATTGAAATGACCAAAGATTTATTGATCAACTATAACTATCAAGTAGGTTGTAACTGATCATATTTATAATCATATATGCATATTTTATTCATTTATCCACCATTCTTTTTGAAACCAATAAAATGTAAATAAAACCATCAACAAATCATTATGATTTCATAATCAAATATGCATCTACAAATATCATCAATCAATAGGGTCCCTGACACAATTTTAGGCTTTATGATAGAGTCATCTCTATGGTAGTAAGTATAAAATTGAAAATTTAGGAGGGGTGTATAAAATAGGCATAACACATCCTAAATGGGATAATGCTTGCAACACATCTAACATCACATCCTTATTCCAATCCAATCAAATTTTGAGCTAATAATATGACATTTTGACCAATTTGGTTAATTTGAGCACCAATTGCCAAGATTTGCACCAAAATTGACTAAACATGTTTAAGGCTAATTAATTTAAATCAAGAGCTTAAGTTAATTTTCCATGAAACTTGTTGAATATTTCTTTTTGGAAATTGATTATGAGTTTTTTCATCATCAAGTGACCTCATTTTTTGTGAAGGTATCCATAGGCCATAAATGCAACAAATATCTAATTAAGCCCTCTCATGCCTCTTTAATGCTTATTTATCCCAAATATTTGTGAGGGTATTTATTTATTTTATCCTCCAAAATTCAATGCATTCTTATCTACACATCTTCATCTTGAGATGGATGGTTCATGTTCATTCTGATCATTTGCAAAAATCTATAAATGAGGCCTCACACTCATAATTTCAAACTATCTTGGTGCAAATTTATCATGCCCAAATGACCTAAAAAGCTTAGATAATGTAAAGTTATAATGATTAAATGAGTTTAAAATCCATTTAGTATAATGTTATCATTCCCAATTGTTGATCCAAGCCAAATCCATCACAAGCCAAAGTTGCCAAGGAGAGAAAGAGCCAAACAACTCCATTGATGAAGAATCTTTGACGCACAAGCTGAGCAAACCACTCTATGAACCATTTGGAAGCTCCAAGGAAGGTGAAGAAAGGTTTTTTTCATGTTTTAGTTGTTGCTTTCATATGTATGTTTGTTACCAAGCTCCCCCTAGTGTCTAGGCCTAGCAATGTCAAACTTGTTAGTGTGTTATTTTCATTTTGATTTTATTTTGAACTAACACTTGATCTAGCCCCCTCTCTTGAGTCAAATTCCTAGTTCACAGTGATCATATATCTGCTATTTGTGCTATTCCAAGTAATATTTTTATAAAAAAATAATTCCCCAAGTTATTCTAAGACTTTAAATTGAGTTTCTTAATTTCTCATTTGTTCCCTAGTGACACAAGAAGCACCAAGAGTGCATCACTAGGAAGGGAAATTATCTGGACCTAGAAGTAGGCCCTTTGCAACTATTTTCATGCATCTATGTTGAATTATATTGTAATTCATTATATACATATTTAATCATTTAAAAATACATTAATATCATTAAATAACACTAAATATCTATTTTATTTTCATGAATATTTACATTCTTTGGATTCTTTAAAGGTTTTATCAAAGTTAGTGTTCATTTATGCAAGTTTGGTAGAATAACCTAGATATTTGTTCACATTCATGTAAAGATAGGTGAAATATCCCACTCTTTACACATATTAAAGGTTGTTTTGATCATATTTAAAAATTTTGGCATAAATTTGTTAAAGAATTGGGAAATTAATGCAAAGATCAATCTTTAGGGCACTATTTATATAGAATCTAGGCATTTGATATCTTAATTATTTTAGTGTACTTGGATTTAAGTGGATATTTGCATTAATTTGTATTGGATATAGATAAAATTCTTAGATCATTAAACAAGGCATAAAATTCTTGATTTGACATTGATCTTTACAGGTTTACGTAAAAAGCTAACAAGTATTTGTGCAAGTTTTTAGAACTTGAGGTTTCATAGCTAAGACCTTCAAAGATCAAGGTAAAACTACTTGATCTTCAACCTTTCAATAAGGATCAATTGATATTTGTGAGATATATCATCTATAGGGGACATCTTTGTAGTTCCTTTGCTCTTAGTACCCATTCTACATCTTGGAGTTGCCTAGGATTAGAACTAGATCCTGATATGAGCCTAGAATCCCTTTAGCATCTCTAAAAACCCATAGTAAAGAAAGAGAATAAAAAGGTAGATGAAAAAAATCTAAGACTCAGCCAAATTCTCCATCTAACCAAAATTTGTAACCCCTCTTACCAACCATGGCATGGTTAGCTGGTTCATCCATTAATGTCTTTGGACCTATACACGATTTGCCAAGAAATCTAAAGAAGTATTTTCCCATATTTTTTCCCACTGGGAGAGTGACTATTGAAGAACATGCAAAGTAATTGAAGGTATATTTAAGGTTAATTTAATTTATGAGGACGTGGCCTATCACCTTTTACCCTTCACCTTTAGGGATGCAACCTATGATTGGTTCCTTATCTTACCCAAAGATTCCATCATAGGATGGGGTCATTTCAATGACACCTTTATTGCCCAATTTGGAAGGGTGATTAGTCTAGGAATTGTATACCAATAGTTTACCACCCTCAAAAGGGACCTAAAAGAGCTAATCAAAATGTTCAATGTAAGGTTCCAAAAGATGTACACCCTAACATTCCCACCATATAATCCTATAGATGAGTTAGCCTTATAAATATATAGGAACACTTTGGATCCAATGACAACCATTTTTCTAAGGAGAGCTGTGGGTATTGACATGTTACCTTTAGCCTATGCTAAGGCTTTACACATTGATGAGCAAATGCACCCACAAGGGCATCCAACCTTTTCTATTCCCAACTTTGATCCAACTATGCCTACTCTAAATGTCACACCTAACATGAATGAAAACCAACCCACATTGAAATAGCTAGTAGTGCTCAACTAGTTTCCTTTGAGTCATGCCATACCTAACCAACATCTTGGATTCTTTAACCAAGCAAGTTTTGAGGTACATCCCTAGAAAAATCAAGCCATGGATCTTGTAAAAAAAAACTAACATCCAAGCTAACACTCATAGAAAGATCCCAAAACCTCTAAAGGGAGAGTTAGACTCAATCCAAAGAACTATCCAAAATCTTGCTAATGATTTCCTTAATCTCAAGAAATAGATGGGTAACATCACTAAGAGTTATAATAGAAACTATAGTCTCCAAATATACAATATAAATTTCAATAGGTCTAACAATAATAGGGAGTCTCCTTTGAGTAAATTACCTAAAATAAACATCTGTGAGATGACCTTTCCTAATTGATACTGAGTGCATAATACTGCTAGACATGGAGAGCTAGATTGTGTTGATTTCTACCATGCATTTAAAGCTATCTAGAGCTAAATGGAGATATTAAATATGAATTCCAATAATAAAAACAATTATAAAGGCTCTGATAACTCTGATAATGCCCCTAAAACACCTAAATTGGTCTTCATGGTTGAGACTTATGATTTTCCTAGCCAAGATGAGAATGAACTTAAGGACAACATTGAAGAGGTACATGATTTCCAATAGTTCCAAAAAAATAATTGTGACTTGAGAATCAAAGGCTAGAACCCACCATTAACAACCTACACCCTACCTAATAAACTAGATACACCCCTTGACAGTAGGACAAATAATAATCTTCTACACCCTAAAGGTAAGGAGAGTTAGCCAGCAACAAAGGTTCCCTACACAAGATCAAAAGGTGGGTCCAATATAGTGGAAAACATGAAGAAAATTAAGGTGAATATAAAATAACACAAGCTCACACATATCATCTAATAACATGATTTTTTATTAAAATCCTTGAATGAAAATCCTAGATCCAACAAGGCTAAACAAGCTCATGCCAATGTAGTGATGTATAAGAGCAAGTATGAGGTTCCACCATTTCTATTAGACATTATATTTTTTGGTAAAAATCTCCATAAGTGCTTACTTGATTTTGGTTCTTTGGCTAATATTATGCCCCTAAGAATATGTGAAAATCTAGGGTTAAAACTAGTTAAATCTGAGAAGGTGGTGGTATAGCTGAACAAGTCAAGAGTAAAGTTGATAGGCAAATTGTATATAATAGTTTATTGACATTAAAGTCATAAATATACCTAAATCTTATGTATTGTTACTTAGATATGATTGGGCTAAATCCTTTAATGGATACATGTCTATGAATTGTTCTCACATGTGGTTTCCTTGATGAGGGATTCCCAATCATATCATGATTGATTGGGAGCCCAAGATGAAGTATATGATTACAAAATACAATGCCAAGAATGAGAATATAAACTACAAGTCCTTTGATTTGGGTGTCTATACTTTGGATACCACTAACATTATTATAGGTGATGGTGTGAAGGAAGAAAATAAAGGCCGTTGGATATTGTACTTTGATGGTGCATGAGCTAAACAAGGCTCAGGCATTGGAATTGTTCTAAAATATATTGAAGGGAATAAATATTTGTATTCTTATAGATTATAGTTCTCTTTCACTAACAACTTAGCTAAATATGAAGCTCTTGTTTTAGGACTTTAATTTGTGATTAAGCATAAGGTTAAAGAACTGATATTTTGTGGTGATTCTGAGTTAGTGGTTAATTAAATCAGAAGAAGATATCAATGTAAATTTTTTTGTTTAATAAAATATAAATTTAGATCTTGGGACTTAATTGAATACTTTGACTCATTCAATATTTTTTCCTTGCCCAAAGAATAGAACTAGTTAGCAGATGCCCTAGCATCTGTGACAATAAATTTGGTACCTCTAGAAGCGTTAAACTTATAATAATTCACTATTCAAAGATTTCATCACTTGGTATTATGATGACCTCAATATCTTTGACACTAGTGTGATCATTCACACTATCCTATTGAAGGAAGCTTGCAAACCTTCTAGCCTAAGACAAAGGTCAATCAATCCAATATTAGAACCTCTAATTTACAAGGAAGTGAAGAAGTTACTTGATGTAAAGATAATATTTCCCATACGTCACTTGACATGTGTTTCCAATCTTATACTAGTCTAGAAGAAGAATGGAGAAATATGACTTTGTGTTGATTTTTAGAATCTGAATAGATCTTCTGAGAAGAATAATTATCCTTTGCCATATTTGGATGAAGTGATATAATTGGTAAGTAGTTTTGGAATGATGTCCTTTTTGTATGGATTTTTAGGCTACAACTAGGTCTTGGTAATCAAGAGTGATAGAATGAAGACTACTTTATCATTAAATGGGGGATGTTTACTTATAAAATAATTCCATTCAGACTAATCAATGTAGGAAAAAATTTATAGTAGGAAATGGACCATGCATTCTATGGATTAATAGGTAAATGCATTATTATTTACATGGATGATCTAATGGTGATTTCTAAAAATAGGAAAGATCATATGATGTATTTAGAGTAAGTACTGGAAAGGTACAGAAGGTATGACATCTCCTTAAACCCTAAGAAGAGTATCTTCTATGTGATTGAAGGTAAACTCTTAGGAAATGTAATCACACAAGAAGGTATGACCATCAACCTTGATAGGATCAATTCAATTTCGAAATTAGAAGTTCCAAATAGTAAAAAGGAGTTAAGATATTTATTTGGTAAAATTAACTTTGTACGAAAGTTTATTTTTGGTTTCACAAAGATTGTGAGACTACTCAATGCCATGCTAAAGAAAGATGCCAAGATACAATGAACCACTAAGGCAAAGAAGGATTTTCAAGACATCAAGGAGGCTATCATTCAATCCTTAGTCTTAATAAGTCCTGATTATAATAAAGATTTATATCTATACTTTTTGGCTTCTAATCATACTATTGTTGCTATCCTAACATAGAAGGAATATGACAAAGAACACCTCATAACCTTCATGAGTACTAACCTAAAGAATGCAAAGCTAAATTACCCTATTCTAGATAAGCAAGCTTACATACTGGTGAAGGTTGTGAAGAAATTTATACACTACATATTAAGAAATAAGACATATACTATAGTGTCTGATCTAACTATTAAACTAATGTTAGGATAAAATGAGCTCAGGGAAAGAAGAGGGAAGTGGATGACTAAACATCAAGAATATAAATTAGAGGTAAAATATGCTAAATTAGTAAGAGGTCAAGGTCTTATCCAACTTATAACAAACACTAATCCTCACATTGATGTTTTGTAGGTAAAGGAAAACCAAGTACCTAGAGGAGAATGGTAAAAGGACATCATTCATTACTTGCCATATGGAGTATGTCCTTCACACCTCAAAAGAGAATAGAAAAGAACCCTCAGGTTGAAATCATCTCAATTTATGATCAAGAGAGGGGTCCTATGTAGAAATAAATATGAAGGAATTTATTTGAGGTGTGTCTCTAAAACTAAAGCCATTGATATCATAGATAGTTCCATGACAAGCTAGGAATTGGCCATTTTTTAGGATGCACCACTATGCATAAGATATTAAGGGCTGGCTAGTATTAGCAAACTATTTTCAAAGATGCACATGCTCATTTGTGAACATGACACAAATGTCAAGTGTTCAACTGAAGAAAAATAAAGGCAATAATTCCTCTTTAATCTATAATTGAGGTAAATCCATTTGCACAATAGGGCTTAGACTTTGTGGGCATAATCAACCCTAACTCATTAGTAGGACACAAATTTTTACTCATCACTACCACTAACTATTGAAAAAGGTGGACTGAAGTAATGGACACCAAGAATAGTAGAACAATTGATATCATCATGTTCCTAGAAGAGAACATTATTACTCAATTTGGGGCACCCCCATCCCTGGTGTGTGATAATGGCTCAACCTTCACATTAGATGAGTTCATTGAATGGGCATATGACAATCAAATCATTATCAAGTCTACTTTAAACTACTACCCTTAGGGTAATGGAGTGGTCAAATCCACTAATAAGAACTTGATGAATGCCATTAATAAGTC
The DNA here is from genome assembly GCA_037957365.1 of Torreya grandis. Lineage (NCBI taxonomy): Eukaryota > Viridiplantae > Streptophyta > Pinopsida > Cupressales > Taxaceae > Torreya > Torreya grandis. Next base: position 55,004 of record JARHVA010004534.1, on the reverse strand, counting down.
TATAGAAAATAAATTAAGAGAATGGGAGTCCCTACTAAAATATGATCTATGGGTAGATAGGACCTGATACAAGTAGGTGCTCAAGGCATCCCTATTCTTGATATTTTATGGGTAGTAACCTATATTTCCCATCATGTTGAAGCTACCCACCTATGAGTTCATGGCTGAGTACATGGAAGATGATGAAAGAGTGAAATCTAAGATACTAAACATCATTTAAATGGATGATGCTTGAGATGAAGCATTGCAACATTTCAACAAGCATCAAGATGTTATGAAAATATGGTTTGACAAGTGAGCCAAAATTAAAGCATTCTAAATCTCAGACCTAGTCCTACTCTAGGACAAGTCCCATGAAAAAAATAATAGCATGACAAGTTTAGTCCCCTCTGAATTTGACCCTATCAAGTAGCAAAGATACTTGGTGAACACATGTTTAGACTCAAATACTTGCAAGGGAATGACTTAGATTTTCTAGTCAATGGGATATACCTGAAGCATTATTTTTATGCTACTCTATCCTAAATTTCACAAGGAGAGTAACCTTATTTAGAAAAAGAGTAGGTAGGGGTATTGTAGTTTCCCTTCTTACTTTGCCTTCTTATTGTGTTCTTTCCTATTTTTTTTATTTTTGCTTTTTGTCATTTCCTATCTTGCTTTGCTTTCCTATTGTGTGTTTTTATCCTATCATGTGCTTTAGCTTAGTAATAAGTCCTCTGGACAAAAATTCATTGGCTCAATTTTTATCAATCTAACCTCAAAATAGGGAGAAGGGATTGCTAATCTTAAACATTGGTAGTCCTAAGTTTGGAAACCTCTAGCACTATTCTAATTTAGAAAATATGGGTGGGGTTAATCAAAATTTAGTCTTCTCATGAAGATCATAATCTATTTTAAGGATGTAATATAGTTCAGATGACTGATCATTTACTTGAAAAACATTTTAAATCTATGTGGACCATCATACTGTCATTTAAATTCACTAAATAAATTACCTATGTAGAAAGTGCTATCTAAGAGTGGATAACATTCAGACTATGCCTTGACACAACCCTTACTCCTAGATAATTTTGGTTCCCAACCATTTTAGCTTATGAATACAGGTATAAAAAATTAAAAAAATGATACACCAATGAAGTGAAATCATAAATTGCTTCCTATTTTGTGAATGGTGATTTAGGCAATCTTTATTAGGGCTATGGATGCTTGGATGGTAGTAGAACAAGGTGCAGAGTGCAACCAAAGGTATCTCTATTAGGGTTATGGACATCTAGCTAATAGTAAAGAAATGCCTGAGCCATCCCTTATTAAGCAAAGCATCATTATTTAAATCTAAAGAATGCTAAAGTAATTTCATGCCTAGGTGGCTTAAAAATTGAAAGATAACATTTCTAAACCTATTGGAAATGGTCAAAAAATTCAAGGCACACAATTAGTATGGTTGTCTACAAGATTTAAACTATATTTCCAACTTATGAGCTTTCATTTGTTTTGAAAAACAATTTTGATATTAGTTGAAAGTCCTAGTGAGATGATTAATTTTTGAATAGAGGATCTAGATTCTAACATTTTACAATTTTCCCCATAGAGGTCACCATTTTTTGATGCTCAACTACTCCCTATTCCTAGAATGAGGACCCTCCTATTTTAATTTTTCAAAAATTCCTAAAATCCAAGCTTGTTGAGTCATTTGTATGCATAGAAAGTTGATTTAATACTTACTAGAAATTTCTTGGTTAAATATTCATTGTGTAATACAGACTAGCATATGGAAATATCTAAATTATTGTAGGTTACTTAAAATTTTCTCCAAGTTTTAATGAATAATTAATCACCAATTGATTCAGAATCTATAGATAGGCCTTCATTAAAAGTATTCCACCCAGTCTTTGAATGGGCATGAACACAATAGACTTCACCAAATCCTATTGAAACAACCTTGCATTCTACTTGAAACATTTACTTACATAGTTTTTCTTTAATCTCACTTCATTTTGCTTAAGATAGGCATTTGATGTTTCCCAAAGTCTAATTTAACTTCTTGCATGACTTCATAGGATGTTAAAGTTAAATTGGTAGTTTGAGATGTCAAACATTCAAAACAAGTTACTAATAGTTACTTAGAGTCCTTCCAAAGGTGACACCTATCAAATCAAGGCCATGATTGCCCATGAGAAAGCCACTTGGAAAATAAGAAGCCTTGATTACCTATGAAAACAACACATATCACTCCCATATCCACTCAAAATTAAAAGGCCCCACCTAAGAGCTCAAAATGAATAGAGTAATGCCACATGGTAGGGTACAAGTAACTCACCACATTAAGCTGCATCCAAAGATCTTGAGAGTAATAAAAAAATTCCATATGTCTAGATTTGAGCCAGCTAAGTAGCCAAGTCACTTTTAGGCCCCATAAGCACCTAGTTGGATCCTAGTTGGCATGCCATGGCCGAATTTAGATTTAAAGCTAAAATTAATAGTGAATCAAAAGCAAATCAATGCTAAATTTGAATTCTATGGAAATTAAATGCCAAAAATAATAGTTTGAAGTGTTTTGAATGCAAAGATGATGAGCTCACCATTAATGTAGCATGAACCATGATCACCATAAAACCTTAAATTAATAAAATAAATCTACAAAAGGCTCCCTAACCTAATTATTTTTACCTACACTCACATTTGAAATCCCTAAGCATTTTCTCTCATTGCTATCTGCATTCTCAAAATCCAACCAAACTCAAGTTATTCATAGATTGCACCTACAATACCATTATTAGAACTCCAAAGCTACAAAAAAATATAGAAGGCATCAATTGCTACCCAAAAAACTAAAAAAATGGCACATACATGACCTTCTACTTTTGGTAAGGGCATTTCATTTAGAAATGATGATTTCTTGTTTCAATATGGCAATTTGGTAGTTTTTAAAGACATAGATTTCCTCCCTAAGGCCACAAACATAGGAGACATACATTATAGTAGTGTATATTACATGTTGAGGAAGCTATGAACCTTGATGATTCTAGAACCATGCCCCACATCATTCATCTCACCTCTAACATCTTAGCAATCCAAGATGTCAATCTTGATAAAGCAGTAACAAAACTAGAAGTCATGTTATATGTTGAAATGGTATATGAAATCTTCAAGATGTCAAAATGTGAAGAAGGGATGCTTAAGTCCCTAAATCAAGGGCTCCCAATTTCTTTTATTTCTAGGCCTAGTTTCAAAAAGTACTATGACCTACCTCTACCATAGATGGAATATAACTAGAGCACCATCCAAAGTTGGTATGAGGTGCACTCTTTAGACAAGGCCCTGACATAATGGGTAACTAACCCAAAGGGGATTATCTACATGAATGAATAAGGGGATATACCTATCCAATAGTTTAGAAAAGTAGTAAGGATTGGCCTAACCTTACTAAATAGGGTATTTGGCAATGCACATATTAGATATGTAGACATAAGGACTATCCCACTGTTGCAAATGATTTTAGAAGATCAATAGATTCCACTACTTGGGGACATTATTAGTGAGAATTTTGTTACTACCATGAACAACACATGCAAGAATGGGGCTCCAATTTATATGATGAGCTATTTATTAGATGCCATATGTGTGATTACATTGCTAAGGCCAAACACATGGTCTCCTAATAGGTAGGAAGTTGTGCCCCAATCATTCTCCACATTGCAAATCCACCACTTCAAGTGGAATATCAAGATAATAGTAAATCTTTTTTATCCCCTAACTACAAATCAATCATAGAATTTTAAATACAAAGGGTGCCATCTAAATTTAGGTAGATATTAATAGATATAGGTAGTTTCTAGCTCTACCCTAATTATATAGTCATTTGAGTAAATGGGGCAATGGTAGCTCCCCTTAGGATACCAAGGTATGTGCTAATGAAGTTGGAAGAAGAAGAGATAGCATATTAAATACTCCATGGAGTTGATGGCTTATTTAAGAGGAAGAAGAATACACCCCCCATAAGGCCCCTTGTCTGTTAGGGAGAGCTAGGGTAAAACAATGGCAAGATGTAATATTAGTATAAAGGCATAGGGATTCATACCTATTTCCTAAGGATGACCTTAGAATGTGGGATCCAAACCAAGTCATTACTAAGCACCTCACTAAATTTAGAAGAGATGTGGATGTACAGTATAAACATCAAGATGAGGTACATGATTGGATATGCCGCGATGCAATGAATGACAAGGTAGTCTTGAGAAACATTACAAGGAATAATATACCAATCAAAATGAGGCTTAATATAGAAAGGAGAAAATAAGATATAACAAGGCTGAAACTCCCACCAACTCATGGGAGTATGTTCAATGTAGATTATGAATAAAAGGAAGAAGAAAAAGAGGATAATATTACTCTTATCATAAATAGGCCCTATAGACCCCCAATTTAGGCTACTCTAAGTGGGAAATACATGCTTCCAAGCTATGATCAAGGAGAGTTAGGTAGACAACATAGCCACTCATAAGAACCTATAACAACTGTTGTATCTACTAAAGAATCTACCACAAGAAACTTGGGCCAACTAGGTCCCACTATCATTGATCTTGAGGAAGAGTAATAAGGAGTTAAGATTGCATTGGAGGGACTCTAGGAACTATCTAGGAGAACCATTGAGAAAGTATAAAAAATAAAGAAGTCTTTTAGAGTCTCAATGAGAGAGTAGTGTCCCTTACATCAACCTCCCAATCTCCATCTATAATTAATCCACCATTGTATTCTTTTTTAGGCATTGATACATTTTTAACTACTCCTGCTTCTTCAACTACTCACACCCCCTTGTTCACCTCTCCCATCAATGCTTCCTTTGGAGGCACCATTTCCCATTCATTTCTCATGACATCACTAATTTTACACATCCACCAAACTCCCAAAGCACTATTGTTGGCCAAGCTATGGGTTATACCCCTTCTCAAGCTACCACTACTAGTGCATCACTCACCCTTGAATCCATTACATCCACGATGTCACTCAAACCCATTCCAAAATCATTCATCTAGTAGAAGCCACTTAACCTAACCACAATAGATTAAATGATTGGCCCCTAAATGCTACCCTTATTTATGCTCAACATGGGCCTTTCTAAGTCATTATTCAATCCATTGGGGTAATTAGCCCTAACTAATTTGTATATCCTAGCTATGGCCTTAGCTTCTTCCTCTTCCCAAGCACTCCCACTATAACCACCTCCCATTTAGCTAACCACCCCAAATTGGGTGAGAAGCATGATGTAGACAATAAGATTGGGGAGGCCTCAGGGAAGTCAAGATCCAACCTAAATTGGGATGAGGTTTGACCCCACCACTAGTACCATGAAGAGGGTAATTTAGAGATAAGTAAAACAACCAAAATCCAACTCAATTGTGATATATGAAAGTGAAGAACAAAACTTCACTTTGACTAAGAAGAGAAAAATAGGCCCTAGAGAAGTGCAAGAGTATGTTAATGACCTATTATCCATAGTAAAAGCATAGGTATAATCCACCATTGATATAATGAAAGGAATGTAACAAGAGTTACAAAGGCTGAAGGAGAAAACACTACCTATAGTACCAAACAACACTTTGATTTCAATAATCAATGTTGTAATCAATGTTTTTAACCTTTACAAGGTTATGAATAAGAGATAGGGAGAGGATATTTTGCAAGCCAAGGTGGTCATAAAGCTTGACCAAAGTCTTTTCCATTATGACACCAAGTTGGCAAACATGGAAAGAGTGGAAAGAAGTAAAAAAAATTTTGATCTCAAAGTCTTACCTCTTAAAGACATTGTACCTACATAGACCATACTCATAAATAGGAGGATAATTTTGAAGACATGGTTTTATCAACTTAAGGATGTAAACACATCTTTTGAGAAAATTGATTTAAAAATAACCCACTTACTAAAGAATGCCATGATCACTAAAGTGACCAAGACTGATGGTTCCTATTGTGTAGACTAATTACCAAGTGAATACCAGATTCTTGAGTTTGATTAACATTAATTATCAACCTAGGGTATGTACACTTTTCAAGGATGTCAGAACTATATATATACATTATTGATTTATAAATCAGCTTGCTTTACTAGTTGTAGTACAATGAACCTATGATGAATTCACTAGATAGTTATACTATGAAACTATTATGATAGAAATATAGAAATAATTCACACTTATAAATCACACATGCATCACACTTTATATAATCAGATTAATAATGAAATCTACTTACACACTCTTAACTAAGGAGGGTCAGGATCTTCACTACAACTCCTTCTGAGGGGGCCCTTCCTCATTTAGAACTGAGTTCCAATCCTTCTTTGAGAGATTTTCAAAAGCTTCTTATAGAATTAACTTTCTCATTACTCAAATATGTAGCAAATAAATATTGCTATATAAAATATTACAATGTAATGACTTTGATAGTTATATTAACTATGAAATCTTCAATTTCAACTTACTAACTCCTAATTTGATCTAGATTCTGCCATCAAATACAAAAGATAGTTTATTAACTTCTAACCAAAGACATAAAACTAGGAAAAATACAAATAATCTAGAAACTACCCTAGTCAACCTTCAAGTGGTTAGTAACCAAAGTTACTTGTTTTAGGTTTGACTGGGTTAAGGACAAGGTATACTATTTTGTTGTTTTATTTATTTTTGTCTCCTCATTATCCTTGTATTTCTCATCTTTGGAAGCACATCCAAATTTACTTACATGTAGGGAGTCTATAAAATAACTATGGTCCTTTCCAATCATCCATTTAGTTCCCAAGATAGCTAGATGTGTCTTTAAGATTTGATCATAACAATATCTCTATTTCATATAATGGCTATGGAAAACCTATAGGTGAAGCCTATAGTTGCTATGGGCACTCTACAATGGCTACAGGAAACTTGTAGGTGAAGCTTAAAATTACTGTGGGTAACCTGTAATGGCTATGAATAACCTATAGGTGGAGCCTAAATTTTCTACAAATAGCCTGTAAGTGTTGTGCCCAAACAAGATCCTGCAACCTTACGTTATACTTCAAATGCTTGTTAAATAAAGTTACACAAGTATAATCTAATGAAGTAAAAAATATCAATAATTCATAACATAACATGTACATATCAATGCACATATTTCCACTTGATACTCTTCCACTTGTTTCCTTCTTCCTATTTCATCAAGAACATATGAAGAAAATGCATTCAGTTGGACATCCCCCAAGTAGATGTTTGGATTCCAATCTACATTACTGGGTACAACATATTAGTGGATGTAAAACTCACTTAACTGAGCTTGGAGGTTAAGATTAGCATGTCTATATAATTCAAAGAAAGATTTGGGATCACAAACCATGTAATACTAATCATTATAGATCTTATCAAAATTAAATTTAAGCCATCTCTCTTCTAAGTAGATATCATACACCCTAAAAGGTGATCTACACTCTATTAACATTTTAATGGTTTCATGTATTTTATTAATCTTTTCCTTCAAATACTTGATCCTAGTTTCAATCATTTATAGTCTTATTTTAAGTCATCTTGTTGTTCTCTTGTTTCAACATATACCTTAAATATTTATACTAACTTCCTGTAGTGATTTTCATCATCACCAAATTATTCTTCTAGAAAATGCAAGAGGTCATCAATTTTTATAGGTGTTTTTGAAATGGGAAATGGAGGAGGAAATATATTGTATAAGGGTACCAAAGCTAGAGCATAATCTACTGTAGGTTCTTTTGTAGCCAAGGTAGATGAAGTTACTACAAGTTCCTCCAAGGAATCTATTGAAGGTTCCTCCAATAATCTTTCTCTATGCATAGAAGGTTCTACAAATTCTTAGACCCCTAGAAGTGTTTCAATGCCTCTCTTACCTTTCAATTTTTTTATCTCATTCCTCAGCTTGTATATTTCTTTCATAGCTTGTTCTAATGTTTAGAACTCCTAGACATGAGGAAATATCCCTTGTTTCATAGTCTCTTCTTCAATCAATTCCTCTTCTACTACAGGCTAATCTACCATTCTCAATTTTTCTTCTATATACCGAATATATATGAGGATATCAATGTCTTCCTCCATGAATCTAGATAGCTAGGGTGACTGTTCTTCTTCTTCCTTGGCAGATTCCTCATTAGTATACCATTCTTCAATTTCAAACCCATCAGGGGTCTTTCAAAACTTGGGCTCTTTCTTTAAATTTTCATCCTCATTGATGTCTATGGGTGAGGAGGCTATAGTTGTATTTTTTTTTAATTATTTGGTATATCATAGGAAGAGGTCTCTTTCTTCTTGATATGGTGGGTTTATTTTCTTTAGTTTTTAACTTCCTTTCAAGAGGGGTGGTTGATGGAACTTGTTCTTCTTGTGTAGTAGTTGATGGAAGAACTTCTTGTCCTAAAAGAGCCATGGTGGAAGAATTAATCTATGATGAGGAGATAGTGGGAGAAGGAATATGCTGCTATGGACCTCCCTCCTCCATGTTAGGAGGTAGGACTAGTTTCCTTCTCTTTCTTCTACCCATAAAAGTTTTAGATAGACCCTCAGTAGCTATGGGCTGGCCAATAACACTAGTGCTCGTAACATCTTCTTGTATAATATATTGGGCATGCTCCTTAGGGGATTCCTCCTCATTATTACCCTTTTCTTACTAAGGTTCATTATTCCTCGGGGCTAAAAACTATTTCCAACTTATTTCAGGTTTGATAGAGTTTATTCTATTTTTAGTTATCAACCATATTAGGTAATGATGGGATAGGACTTTTTCAATACCCTTCTAGTACTCTTTAGACAACCTTTTTAGAATGTTCCATAGGTGATTTGGAGCATTAATGGTTTTGTCATGCCTTAAATGATTCAAAAATTTACATTGAAGAGTATAAATTAGGGAATACCTTCCTTTATAGGTTATATATCTAATGATGCATGAGGTTATCTCCATCCAGGTTGTAGGTAGGCTAAATATCTTCACACTACCTTTATTTAACACTAGTCTTTCATCTCCCTAACAAAAATACTATCTATCTTCTTAACCATTGGGTTTGTCTTACCAGTTCTCTCCTATACTCAACAACCCAGTTGCCTGACTCACTAGTTCTTTAGTGACTAGAAATGTGATGCCATGTATAGTATATTGGTCTTTAGTAAAGGATCCTACAAACTCCCTAGCAAAGGGTTTTTATAAATACTAAAATTTCTCAAAATAAGTGGTCAAACTAGCTCTATTGAAGATAACCTAGCTAGCTTGGTCTCCCTAAAGTTATCTATGATCTATGGGTTTTCTCCTCACAACTGACCCTCCTATTCTACTAAGTTCAACTTTTCTGTCAATCCTTTCAACCAATAATTGGCAACACACTTTGTTTGGCTTATAAAAATAATCCTATAGCAAAGCAAGGTTTGTTTAACAATGGTAGTTTGTGGTTACAGGTTATGGCATGCTTCAACTTTGCATGAATGGTTGTACTTATAAGGGAAATCAATGAAATTGATTATGGCATCTAATCTCAAACATATGGATCTCATAGTGTGTGGTATTCTCACCCATAACATCCTCCTCCCACGTGAACCATCACATGTCCTAGAGTGACATGGAGTGAATAGGATGGAAGGGATAAAATAGGGTCATAATTAAGGGTATAAGTGTGGGTTGAGATGTCATAATATGGGTTGAAGTTGAGGGGTATTAATGAATGACATGTTTCATGATTTAATATGCTTTTCAATATCATACATGATATATTAAAATAATGAATACTTTTCAATGATCAAAATATAGGGTGTACCTTTTTAACATTTTACCTAGGGTTACATCAAGGATTTGCATGCGAGTGTTTGCATGTGAGTGATTGACAAAATGTAATGATTTTAATTATAGTTGTAATTGGGCTGAAGTGGACCCCTTTGGAGTAATTATGAGATCATAGGATTGTAGGCTTCTATGGTGCCTTCAACATGCCTACATGTGATTTATGACAACCTACATGGAACTAGAATAGGGGTCTTAGACTTGGATGAGAGCTTATTGATCTCCTACCACATGGTGGTTATTATAGAGTTGGGTGATCCAAGTTAGGTACTACATAAACATGGAAGAGGGTAGCTAAAGGTGTTGTTTCTTTATGATCTTCCTCTGCATGAGCATGCATGATTTACCTCTGTGCTATCTTACTACCTGTAGATTTTGCCTAGTGACTTTGCCTTGTTATTTAGGGGTAAGCCTGAGAAAGGTTTTGACTTTTCTAATCTAATCCTCCTTCATTCCTCCTCTGGTTGGTTTGGTGTCTTCCTTTTATTCTCAAAAGCTCATAGCTAAGCCCATAGCTTAGAGTTTGGGGAGAACTATCCTTCAGGTGCTTAGAGAGATGTTAGGGTATGCATGCAACAACTAGAGATGGTGCCCATAGCAATTATAAGGTTATGCTCAACTATGGAAAAAGTGCCTATAGTAGCTATAGAAGAGTTTTTAGTAACTGAAGGAGGTGCCTACAATATCTACAAAAGAGCCCATAATAATTGAAGGAGGTGCCTATAGTAGCTAAAAAATAGTCCTTGACAACTGGAGGAAGATGAACAATTTGCTTAGAACGATTATTTATTTTTTCATTTTTTTACCCCTAAATAGATAGCAAAATAGTTTTATTTTTAGGCTCATTCTATAGTTTTGGGTAGCCAAATGGCTAGTTTTATACCCAAAAACTACCAATAATGACCAAAAAGGGGTTTCATTATTTGTTTTTCTTACTCTAACTACTAACTATAGTAGAGTGTTTATGTTGGGTCCTTGCCAAGTCAGTAGTAAGTGTGACTGGTCAAGGACCAAGTGAAGGTCTCAATATTTATGCCAGAGGAGGGCTAGGATGTCCTCATCTTCTTATTCATCTATGTGTTGGTTGGTTCTCCCTTTGTTTGGTGAGACATCATGATGATCTAACACATCATTGTATCCATTTTGTAATTCCATGTGTATATGCATGGAAAATTCTTCTTGAGTGAGTGGCTTTTTATACAACTTTAGTTTATGGATATTGACTAGTAGACAAAATCTTATCAAATCAATGGTTTGGAGTTGCACTACTCAATTATCATAAATATGCTCAATATCAAATGGGCCAAGCCATTTAGTTTAGAATTTGCCCTTATGATCCTTGTATTTTGAATAAAAAAGAAGGGTCCAATCTCCTACATTAAATTTCTTGGTCTTCATGTACCTATCATGCTAGCTAATCCAATGGTGCTATATAAGTTTTGTGGTCTACAATGCCTACTATCTATATTCATCTAAGGAATTTAGTTGCATAAGCCTTTCTTTTTGTGCTTCAGATATATCCATCCCAAGTGCTATGTTGTTTGTAAGGTCTTATGCTCAAATTCTATTAGCAATATAGGTTTCTTCCCATAGACCAACTCATATAGGGTGAATCATGTAGTAGTCTTCCATGTGATTCTATAAGCCTAAACAACTTTAGGAAGTCTAGCCTCCTAATCCTTATGGGACATACTAACAATCTTGGTCAAAATATTTTTTAACTCTTTATTGGTGACTTCTACCTATCCATTAGATTGTGGATGATATGAAGTTGATTTCTTATGCCAAATCTCATATTATTGGACCAAAGTAGTAATTAAACTAATAGAGAATTGGGGTCCTTGATCAATGACTATTTCTCATGGCACACCATATATTGTGAATATTTATTCATAGAGGAATGTTACCACCTTCGCATCCCTAGAATGTGTAATATCTTTGATTTCCATCCATTTAGTGATATAGTCAATACATACAAGGATGTACTCTTTGTTGTTAGATTTGAATCAAAAGGTCCTACAAAGTCTAGGCCTTATTTTTAAATGTTTTAAGCACCATTTAAGATTACAAAGGCTCTCATTTGAATGTGTAGGTTTCTCCATATGTTGACATCTATCACAATGAGCAATATATCTTATTACATCTTTATGGAGTGAGGGCCAATAATATCCTATATTCAATATTTTTACTATTGTATGCTTAGGTATAAAGTACCCTCCATAGGGTTTATCATAGTAGGCTTTGAGGATATCTATAAATTCATCTTCTCTAAGACATCTTCTGATGATGGAGTCAAGCCTAGTATAGAAAATAAATTTGGATAGCCATGAATACCTACCACTTTTTTGAATCAAAGATCTTCTTTGTTTAGGGAGGAAGTACTCGGAGTAACCATGTGGCAAGGTAGTTTGAAATATTAGAATACCAAGATGTTGTAAGAGTGAGGGAGAATAGGTGCTCATCTAAAAATGAGTCATCCACTATGATAACTTCTTCATGAGATTGTAGATGTGATAAGAAATCAGCCACGACATTACTTCTACTAGGATTATCTACAATAATGATATCAAATTCTTGTAATAAGAGAAACCATCTTATCAATCTACTTGGGATAGTTGGTTTTTTCATAAGGTACCAAATGGATACATGGTCTATATGAAAAAAGACTTGATACCCTATGATGTAGTGATGAAACTTATTGATAGTGTAGACTACTACCAAGAATTCTTTTTCAGTAACTATGTAATTTAATTCTACTACCTATAGGTTCTTACTTACAAAATAGATAACATAATTGAGTGCTCCCTGTTTTTATCCTAGCACAGATCCTAGAGTAGTATGTGAAGCATCTATGTGAATATGGAAGGGAAGCTTCCAATCAAGACCATGTAAAATAGGGATGGTGGTCAATAATTCCTTTAATTATTTGAAGGCTATATCATAGGTAGGAGTCCAGATGAATTTAGTATTTTTAGTTAAGAGAGTGAAAAATGGTGCTACTACTTTTCTGAAATTATTGATAAATATCCTATAATAACTAATATGTCCTAAAAAACTCTTGACATCTTTCTACTTCTAAAGAATAGGGAGATTTTTTATGATGCTGATTTTTATAGGTCAACATTAATTCCTTCAACATATACATGGTAGCCTAAGACAATGCTTTCTATCATAAGTATGTAGCATTTCTTGTGACTTAAAGACAAATGGTGCTCTGATAACATTATATCAATTTCTCAAAGTTGTTCAGGCACTCATTAAATGTTTTTTCATGAGTAGTGAAGTCATCCATATAAATTTCTACACATTCATTTGCCATATCTGCAAAGATACTCAAGACAACCCTCTAAAATATTGGAAGAACATTCCATAGCCCAAAAGGTAATAGAACATAAGCATAAGTACCCCAGGGACAAGTGAAGGTGGTCTTCTCTTTGTCCTCAGGAGCAATGCTAATTTTTTTGTAACCAATGAAGCCATATAGAAAGGCAACATATTTCTTCCCTACTAGTGTGTTCAATACCTGATCAATGAAGGGTAGAGGAAAGTGATCATTTTTGGTTACTATATTAAGTTCCTTGTAATATATTCATACATGCCATTCTAAATTTTTCTTTGGTATTATTACATAAGGTGAAACCTATTCACTATCTAAGATGGGGTATATAAATCAAACGGTCAATAGTTTCTACAATTTTACTTTGACTATTTCTCTAAGAGTTGGATTCATCCTGCATTGTGGTTTTCTGATTGGTTGGTAATATTATTTGATATATATATTATGTGTGCATGTTTTTGGGTTGATTCCATGCATGTCCTCATAATCCCATGCAAAAACATGTTGGTTTGCATACAACATTCTGACTAGGCACTTTTCCTCATTTGACTCCAACTTGTTATTAATAAGCAATGTTTTTCCTAGAGAGATTTCAATTTGTCATGAGAGTTCTTTCATCATTTATTTATTGCTAATGGATCTATTTAGCTATAGTTAAGAGGTAGAAGCTGGTGGAATATTTTTTATACAGATGTATTAGATTTATATACTTCTTAAAAGCTATAAATAGGCACTCAATACATTGTAGGTGGTTGAAATCTATCGAATGAGTTTGATAATTATTCTAGAGAATGTTAGAGAAAATTATATCATCTTCTTGATCAGCCAAGGTGTATGCATCATCTATGAAGAATACAAGAATCTAAGGAGGTTTCTCTACCTCATCTTATTCAACCCATAACGTATTTTTTTATGGCAAGGATGTCTATGCTAGGGGATAGAGGACCAACTTCTTAGTGTGGTTGCCATTGGAGATCAACATGTTACCTGATCTACAATTGATGAAGACATTAGCTATGGCAAGCTAAGGACATCCTAAGATAAGAGGATATCCACCCAAATTAGACTTAGGCTACAACATAATGAAATTTATAAGATAATCCTAAGAATATATAGTAATAACAAGATCTTCAATGATTCCTTCTAGTTTGATTATAGACCTATCAACCATTTATAGCATTGTCGATGTGGGATGAATATTATTTAACTATAGTTTTTACATGGTTTTAGTTATCATTACATTTATTACAACCCATAGGTCTATCAATGTATTGGACAACTATTGATCATGGAGTTGGACTATTACTACTATGCATTTTGGATCTAAATATTTCTTTAGCAAGGTGTTTCTTAGCATAAAGTCTACTAGTTAGCAAATCACATGCACTATATTGGGATCCTTCTTCTTCCTTCCAGGTTTATGTAGACATAAGTCTCTAACAACTTTGGAATTTATGGCACATCCTTGATGGCATTGAAGAGGGGAATTTTAACATAAAGATTTTTGAGTTATCTTATGAAATCAAATTTAAGCTCAATTGCATGACACTGAAGGGTAAGACATTTTGGAAATGGTGAGGATATTTCAGAAATAGCTTTATTTATTAGTTCAAAGATTTCTTATGATGGTGAAGGTGGGTTAGCATGATCTTCTAGAGTTTCTTGATATAACTCCATTATTATGGGTGGGGTTGGAGATGGTAGAACTTTCCTTGAATGTAGGTGAACTTCACTAATGTTCACCACATATGCCAGGTACTAAACAAGTTCAATACTAAATGTTGGTTGAACCAACTTATTTATAGGGTTATGCATAGGTTGGGAAAGAAGATGATTAGGCTTGGGTTTAGATTTTATATTGTGCATAAGAGTAAGAGGTTGTTATTGCTGTTGTCGAGGGATTAATTCTTGATAGTTTCTCTAGGGATGATTGGGTCTCCAAGGCTACTACCACTGGTTTGTGAAGGGTGGGCCTTGGGGTGCTTGCCAAGCTTGTATCCAAGGTGGGGATACATTTTGTGGAGGCTGCTAGGAGGTGGTGGGGTAGCTTGTCTAAGGTGGATGTAAGCTAGAATTAGGAGGTGGGGATGCATTTTATGGAGGTTTCTAGGAGGTGGTGAGGTAGCTTATCTAAGGTAGTTGCTAGCTAGAATTAGGAGGTGGGACATTCATCTATGGACTAGTCTAGTTAGGAGTAGTATTTAAAAATTATAAGTTAAATGAGGTAGAATTTGCAAAAGGTGGATTTTGTCCCATACTTGGATAAGATGGTCATTGAACCCATGGATTTATTTGTGCAACATAGAAAACTTGGTCTTCATTTCCTCCTATAGTGTATAGCTCTAGTTTTTTTGGTTCTTCAATAGTGATGTTAGCTACTTTAGCTTGAACCTTGTGACACTTACAATCTATCTTCTTCTTCTTATAATCAAGATAATAGATTGTCAAAGCTTGATCCAAAGCTACATACTTTTGCCTTGAGTGTAGGTTATCCAAATGGGTGGCTAAATGACTAATGATATCTTATTTCATGTCTTGTAATAGGTTAATAATTTTAGATTTTGATAGGCTATTTGTAGTTTCTAGTGGAAGCTTGTTGCCCTTAATTTTGTTTATGGTAGACCTAGAATAGTTCTTGCTTAATTCCTTGATGTCTACAAGTGGTAGATGGGAGATATCTCCCCCACTCATTAGGTCCAAGGCTTCCAGATAGTCTTCTCAAAATTCTTTTAGGAAAATGAGTTTTAGAAGTTCTTCTCCTAGTGTACTTTGCTTAGATTTCTATACATTGAATATGAATCATTTAACATAGTCTTCAAAATATTTGTCACCTTCTTGAGTCATCCTAAAGATATCACTTTTTTGTAACTTCTTCCTCATCCTTATTCTTGATACTTAACTAGAAATTTATTTTTCATATCTTCCTAGGTGAGGATTGAATTAATATCCATTCCCATTAACCAACAAAGTGTTGAGTCCTTGAGGATGGCTAGAAAAAGTTTCAATTTTTGTGCATCCTGCTTATAGTCATAACTTCTATAGAGGATATCAAATTCAAATGAAAGGTGTCTAGGTATTTTGATAATGTACCTTTGAAATTATACAAGGTTGAGGGAAAGATATTTTTCATTTGTGTTATGCCTATTGTATCTAGAATAAGAAATTCAAAAGTAACTGTGTCTGGAGTCTCATTGTCAACCATAAAGTCTCCTTCTCCATTAATTATGGCTTTTCTTGTGATATAGATACCAAAGGTAGTCAAGATCACATCTTCAAATTCTATATTAGCCACTTCATTAGTATGATAGTAAACATTTATTTTCTACTCCAAAATCTTTTTTCCTAATGAAAAATCTAAAGATTCTCCTTAACTTTCTTAGATTTGTTTAAGAAATCCTTGATACAATGTTATTCTGATGCTACTTTGTAGACTGTTTGGTTCATGAAGTTCTTCTCCTTCATTTCTCCTTACTAACTTAGCTAATGCTTCCTCTGCTTCTATTTCCTTTTTCAAATCCAATAGTACTTCTTATTTTACAAGTTACTTCCTTTAACTTATAGTATTTCCTTCTTCAAGATTCCTATAGCTTATGGTGTATTTTTAAATAAGATTCTTAATTACTATGGGTACTTGTGGTTTTTTCCAGATAGCATCTTGTGGCTTGTTTGGTAGGAACCTCCCTCAAGAATATCTTTCTCTTTGCATAAACATTATGCAACACCTTTCAACTGTCATGTTCTTTCCTACATAGGATTAGTGTCTTTTTGTTTTTTAAGTGTTCCAGGGGGTTGTTTTAAAACAAGCACAAAGTATAATAAAAGAATGAAAAAATCAAAATAACTAGAATTGAAATTTTACTTCTAGAAAATAGTAAAGTTATCTACTAAAAGTTGGAAAATTACTTTAGGAAGTAGAAAATGAAATCAAGAAAATCATCCTAGAAAATAAGAAATGAAAGAAAGAAAATTATCCTAGAAAATAGGAAATGAAAGCAGGAAAATTATCCTAGAAAACATGAAATGAAAGTAGGAAAATTATAGGCACACTTTTCAAAAAATAAATAAATCTTGTAGAAAATAAATATTAAAAACATGAACTAAGTAAATTTAAAGATTGCAAAGAAGCATTCAAAGCTATACACCATTTACTTCCAAAAACTTAGACATCTAGCATAAGACACCATAGTGCCCTCATTCAACTTGCTTAGATGGAAATATATGTCTAAGAACTTAGACATTTGGCATAAGACACCATAGTGTCCTCGCTTGACATGCCCAACTATGTAGAATAGTGCATTAACCAATCTTAAAAAATAATGATTGATTTAAAAAAATAATAATTGACACCCTA
>JARHVA010004534.1:0-32500 GCA_037957365.1 Torreya grandis | reverse complement strand
AGAGCTCTTTTTTTAATGTTTATTATTTTAAACCTAAAAGAGCTTCAAGGCTAAAAGACATGCCAACATTTTTGTTATAGGACCAAGCTGGAAATTTTATAAAAACATGTTTAGATCACCTTTTGCATGCTTAAAAATGAATTAGGAACATTATTTTGGTGCTTAAAGTAAAATTTAGGTGTTTAAAAAGTGTTTTTAGCATTAGTTTTCAAAATTACAACTAAGACCAAGGGGTCAAATGAATACCACTTCATTTTTATTTGGGATTAAAAATGAACTCATCTTTACAAGTTTTTTATCTTTAATAGTGGTTTGATCTAATTTTTGTTTGGAAAAAAGAGGGGTGTTACATGTATGCTTTTCCATTTATCTCCTTTAGGGAACCCTTGGAATAAAAATCACCGTTCCTATTGCAAGTAGCCTAATCTAAGGCTTAGAAATAAAGTCATCTAAAACACTCCCCAAAAAATCATCAAAGTTTGGATGACCTTGAAAATGACCCTAAAGTCTTTCTACTTTCATGATTTCTTTATTTTTATGCAAACTTGGCTTGTGAGGGGACTTCATCACCTCCCGTGAGTTCTTTAGGGAAGCTTTGACTTGGGGTTTCACCTCTCAACATT
The DNA here is from genome assembly GCA_037957365.1 of Torreya grandis. Lineage (NCBI taxonomy): Eukaryota > Viridiplantae > Streptophyta > Pinopsida > Cupressales > Taxaceae > Torreya > Torreya grandis. The sequence continues at coordinate 31,877 of JARHVA010004534.1, read as the reverse complement.
GACTTCATTTAGCTCCTAATTGGAGTTACACATGGGATGTAGTGGTACTTTGGACATCACACTACACTAAGTGAATAGAAGGATATAGTGGTTGCAAAAAGGACTAAACCTTTTTCAACAAGCCAAGTGATACGAACCTAAAATCCATGCTTTTCTTTTACATTATTTGGCATGAAAGTCATTGTGCAATTGATTCCCCTATAATGTTTAGAAACTTGTTAGATCTTAGACAAATCCCCACTTGCCATTGAAGTATTGTTGGTGTAAGGTGTACCTTAAGGTCCATGTTGTAGTACTATCATTTGAGAGATGGGGGTGTAAAAACCCAACTATATAATGCATATTTAATTTTGGATGAACACTTAAAATCCTCTCAAATGATGTATATTGATGGATTCCAACAATATCACACAACCTTGTCAATTTAGGATCTAAAGAGTGAGTAATTAAATTGGTATTATCTTATATTAAAGTCTTGTTTGAAGTCAAAACTTGGTGTAAACAAAAAATTCAAACCAAACACATAGTCTTAATTTTATTTTGAATAAAGAGGCATTATGCTGCCCATGTGAAAACATCAATTTTCCTTGTTGAAAGTTCATCAAAATTTTAGCATTCATATCATCTACTTTGGTATAGTTATGTTACCCAATTTAGTCTAGACCTTTACCAAATTTTTTTTAAGTCCTTCACTTATAATCTAAATTCAAAATTGCACCTTTATAAGTTCATAGGGTTGATGTGTTAAGTGGGTTCACCATTTGCACTAAACTTGAGGGAACTTAGGTTTAATTTCCAATTTGGGTTGAAGGCAATTTAAGACTCATAATCATTGTCATCACTTGATAGACTTAATCCATTTTGTACTAAACACTTGCACTTTGAGTCTGTGCATCACAACATTTTGAGTTAAAAAAAATACGTGTTATGCTGTCAAAATTTTGGGAAATTATCTTTGCCTTAGAGAGTTTTTGAAACAAACTTTTTTATCACATATTTTGGGTAGTGTATCATCATTACACTTCTCAAAAAATTACAAATATTATTTCATAGACCCTCTTACATAGATTTCAAATTTGTTCCTACATTTTTAGACCAATCCGAGTGTACTTTTGTGATCTTTTGTCTAGCATAGTTATACTGTTCACTTTTGTCTAGCTTATTTGTCAAAAGAACCAAGTTTTATACCATTATTTATGAGAAAATAAACTATCTCTAAAGTGCCTTTTGTTTCATACCTTATACCTAGTTGATCAAGTTCATGTCCAAGAATTAAATATCTAGTGTTTGTTATAAGTGTTTTAAATTTATTAGATTAAAACTTTCATTTATTTCAAAGTCTAGATTTTGATGTTGTTTGGCCAAGAGTCTTAGCGCATGCCTTGTTTGAGCCTAAATTTTGATTCCAAATTTAGCCAAAAGACATAGCAACTTTTAAATTTATATATTAGATTGATTTGAAACACTTTGACCTTAGAGTTTGGCATTTCAATTTTTGGTCCATTTACTTGCTTATCTTTATATGAATGGTGAAACATTAGATACTTCATGCTAGCTTGTTTTCTCACAAATATTTGCATAAACCTTTTGATCATTTTGATGAATCTAGACCAAGTTGGAACATCATCTATTGGAGATTTTATGCTTTTTAGAGTTTGTATAACTCTTTGACCTTTTATTGTAAATAATTGACTATGGATCCTAACTTGTATTCCTACACTCGTAGTGGACTCATGTACAATCTAGGGATTAGTAATGTAGTTGCACATGAAGAAATGGTGTAAGACCCCTATGTGGATAATATTTCTTATGAGATGGATTCTTATCCCTCTTATAATACTCAATTAGAGGTACAAAACCAAGATCCCTTGGCTAACTATTTGGTTAACACACCACCTTATTTAGAACAAGACCAAAAACAAACTGCACAATACCTAGCTATAATACCCTCAATGGATGAGCCAGTTCTTCAATAGCCATATTCTACTAATACAACTTCCATGTATGATCCATTTTTATTTGAATGACATTTTTTAGAGAATAAAGATGAGATTTTGGTTAGATCCATAGAGGTAGGGGCCAAGTTTCTAGTAGACTTCCCCCATGAGAATTTACCAAGCCTAGTAAGAGTGCCACATAATATCATTTATGATCAACAAGGTTCTTATAAAAATTTGATTGCTCTAGTCCAAACAATGTATCAAGACCCTAATATATCTAATTGAAGAAAAAACATCATGTAAGATCACTTTAACCAAATGTAGACAACATATCAAACCTACCTAAATCTAGCATTTAATTTCAATCAAATGAACATGGTGAGTAAGCCTCTTATTGACCTAGTTCCTTCAACAAGAGTGTTGATAAAGTTAACTAGACAAGAGAATTTGAGTTTTGACCCATTTGTAAAAATTACTTTGATAGATAAATTGATACATATGCCCATTATTGAAGAAGTATCTTTAACCTTTACATAGAATAGTGAGCCAAATGTAGTGGACAATGTGAAAACAATGTCTAGTCCTGATCAAAGTGGTACTAATGCACAAACAACTAGCTAACAACATGTGATTGTAGTTAATCCCATGAGTAGATCATCATACTAAGGAATAGGATTTTCTACACCCCAACCTCAACTGACTGCTTCTTCAAGTGTATAACCTATGAGATTAGGTAATCAAATAATGACCAATGTCATGCCTCAATGATAGAATGTGACAAATCCTACTCCTCCTCAACAAGTAATGAGTAGTATTCCATAATAGTAGGCAAAACCTAGTGTATTAATGAAACATAATAAAAATACATTTCCACCTCAATCAATATAAACTAATGTTCCACCTTGCTAGGTAACAACACACATACCTCTTCAGTCGTAGACTAATATGCCAATCCAAAACCAAGCAATGACTAGTCAACAATGTGTAAATATTGGTCAACAACATATGCTAAATCTATAACCTATTTTCACTTATCCATAGGGATTCATGTAACAAAGAGGTCCCTCTGTTTCTCAAGTACCTACTAGACAACCATTGGATCAAAATGTGCCACAAATTTAGAGATAGGGTCTTGGTCCATAAGTTCCCACTTAATAGCAAGGTTTGATTAGTTGATGACATGTCCCTTTCTAACCAAAATAGGCATATTATAGTTATATCCCTCCATCCTAACCAAAAAATCCTCCAAGTGAAACCTTTATCACCAACCCAAACTAGAATATCACATAACCAAATGTATAATTGCAAGTACATCCTAATCTACATATGCATATTCTTGGTCCATTCCCCAACCAAACTAATGTACCCCAATAGGTATCTCCATCATCCCTTGGTCAAAGTGTCCCACTTGTGACCTCCCAACCATCTACCCAAACCAATATTCTCCCTCTAACCAATGTTCCTTCGAATTTCCTATCCAAAGAATTGCAGTAGATAAAGGATGCAATTATTATCATTCAGGCTAGGAAATAGACTAAAAATTTTAAACTAGATGATGTGTGTTTGTATCTATTCAACATGGATTATTTGTAGATACCGTTTCCTCTAGGATATGAACCACCAAAATTTGATAAATACAAAGGAAAAGGTGACCCTAAGGCTCATTTGACTGAATTCTTTATTGCATGTCAACCAGTGGCATATAATGATATATACCTTTTGCTATTATTTTGAAAGAGCTTGGTTGGACAAGCCTTGGAGTGGTTTTTAAAGTTTCCCAAAAATTGAGTAATGGATTTTGATGATCTTTTTGATAAATTTTTTTAACACTTTTCCTATAATATCAAACATGATATTTCATTAGTGGACTTAATGTAAATAAATCAAAAAGCTGGTGAGAGTTTTACAATTTATCTACAGTGATAGAGAGCCCTTGTAAGCTATTTCACCCATAGTTTATTAGTTAAATAATTAGCCACTATGTTTACCAAAAAATTTCATAGTGAGATAGCTTATCATATGGAATTGCAATTTGCACATACTTTCAAAGAGATCATTGATAAAGGTTTGTTGATTAAATAGCTGCTCATCAACAAAGGAGTGATCAAACTTAATTCAACTAATCAAAATCAAGGTACCAATCATGGAAATTTCCAACATTAACATCCCATTCAAGTGTAAGCATCACAATCAACGTAGGCTAATAACCAAAAAAGATTGAAGCAATTCAATCATAATAGGAATGTTGTGGGAAATGAAGTAACTAAATCCTATCATGTCCAAATGGTGCAAACATCATCTACACCACCTTTTCAGCTTATTCCTACCCAGTAGGCTCTCCAACCAATGCCATAAGCATAATATCCAAGACCTACATAATAAATACAGTAGCCTTTACCATTGCAAACCCCTCCTCTTAGGAGAATCATGCCTACACATCATGTCTTTAGTGACCTAGGAGAACTTATTGAGTCCATATTTTGAAATCTTGTTGCTGCTAATCTGATTATTTGGCCTATACCAAAGCATTATCCACAAGATAATCCTTATCTTGATTGGTACCATGAAAATGAATTTTGTGACTATCATCAGGTTAATGGGCATAATCTATGAAGATGTATCCAAATCAAGAATTTAATTGAGAATATGTTGGAAAATGGGGAGATAATATTAGATAAGGGTGCTTTCACTTCCAATTAAACTCTTGGGATTTATCAAAACCCTTTCCTTGACATAACAATCAGTAGTAGCAAAATGATTAGCAATAACAACAATAACATCTAGTGTAGTAGCAAAATTAATGGTATCAAAATCAAAGGCTAAACCAATAGAATCAAAAAAATTAGTAGTAAAACCCACAATGACAGAATAATGGAAAAAACCAAGGTTAGGATGGTAACAACCAACACACCTATCATGAAGTTTCACATGACTAAAATAGGGTTATAGGTCATATTTTTGGGGGTAGTATTAATACCATCTCCATTAATCTTAGACCAAGCACTAATCAATCTAGACCATTACTAAACAACAACATTCAACCAAATTACATTGATAATCCTTATTTGAGCTAAGAGTGCATATAGGCAAACCAACAAACTAGGACTTCCCCCTTTGGACCTTATATCGACAACTCATCCTTGCCACATAACCACATACGAGTGCATTGGCAAAGACTTATCTTATCTAGTCCCACACCATTCCCAATATTTGTTATCAATAATGGTCTAGTATTTAATACTAACTATGTAATCACAACTTAGAAGTTGAAGATTACTATCCTAGGCCCATAACCATCTACCACTTTACCTATTATCCAACCAATCATTCAGCCTCAAAATAAACCATTCAATATTGAAAAAGATAAAACATTTGATATTATGGAACAATTATAGAAGACACCAACACAAATTTCTATTTTAAATTTGTTGTGAACATCATCAATCCATAAGAAAATATTGAATGATTTTTTAACCCAATCCATTGTTGCTAGTGACATATCCCTATATAAATTTCAAGCTTTAGTTGGATACCTAGCTTCAGCCCAACAAGTTTCATTCAACCAAAGTAATATGTCTTCCTTTGGCCTGCTCCATACTAACCCATTGTATATAGAAGTTTATATAAAGTGGTATAAAGTGAAACATTTCCTTATAGACAATGGATCAGGCCTCAACATAGTGTCTTTAAAGCTCATCAAACTTCTTGGGTACATAATGGTAGATTTTCAACTAAACATAATAACCATCAAAGTCTATGATAATTAGGAAAGAGAATCATAAGGCACCATTAGTTTGTCAGTTATCATTGGGCCTTTGACCCATGATACACTTTGCCATGTGCTTGATCTTGAGTTATCATACAATATTCTTCTAGGTAGGCCTTATTTACATGTGATTCATGCAGTCCCATCAATGCTGCACCAATGTATCAAGTTTTTCCACTCAGGGATAGAAGTGAATATTCCAAGAGATTTACACCCATATGAATACTACAAACATATTGAATCCAAATTTCAAATCTATAATTATTAGTACAATATGAAGCCAAGTTCTAAGTAGGACAAAGGAAAGGTTATACTTATTAATGCTTCATCGGATAATTGCATAGATCCTAATACCTTAGATTCTCTTTCCCACATACCACCTCCTAAAGCTTCTAATCATTTCATCATTTCAGATAATGGACTAGGAGAGTATATGACCCATGATACATTTCATATTTCCAATCTTACTCAAAATCTAAAAACCTTTGGGCAAACTAAAGTCACTCCACATATGCATTGGAAATAAAAGAACAAAGATAAGGGACCTATCACATTTGTACTAGCATCTAACCTAGAACCCAACCCTCTTGAAGGGGATGAATCATGGTTATACAACAACAACCAAGCTGATTGTTATAAAAGTATAAAGTATCATATTCTTAAGAGGATCATGGAGCATCATAATTATGAAGGAAGAGGCTTTAGATCAAATTAGTAAGGAACCATCGAGCCAATTTTCATGACTAAGTATGAAAGACCTTATGGACTTAGATTTAAACCACCTAGGGGTGACCCCACATATCTTATTAAAACTCCATCACCAATGATTAGTGATGATGATGCTGAAAATGAAGTCGAGTCTGATCATAGCCTCACCTTTGATGACCTAGCTAAAACCAACTTGTTTGACAATAATTCCATTTGTACCCTTACCCTAGCCATTCATCATAACCCATTGCTATTATATTATTCCCAACTGATATATTAGGACCAACAAGAATCTATTCTACTGATTGATGAGTTCTAAAATAATGAGGTATTCTATGACTTCTTAGGCATTGTAGAAAATATTTCATTGGGAGATCGCAAGTCAAGATTCTCAATTACATTGTATCCTATAGCCTATTTTGGAGAGCGAGTGAACACCCTTAGCCAAAAATAAATAAGTGAAACATTGAGATACCAAATTGAAAACCTTTTTGCGACACTTTATAACCAAGGAAAAAGTAAAGATAAAGGCTGATCTAGTGGTGAAAACCTATTTTAGGTGCCATTAGATAGGGGTGTTCATTATTATTCTAATTTAGACCAAGAGACCACCAATGATGAATTTACTTGTGGATCTGTGTTAAACTTTGAGAAATAGTAAGTATTTGATCAAATTCTTGAAGAATTTTTGATTATTTTTATCACATGGCTAGATCTCCCATTAGGGGACTCATATTCATGATGCCTAGGAGAAGTTGAAGAGCAAGTCCTAATGGAGGACCCCGACATAATCCAATAGTTCAAGTCATTGCCTACTATCCTAGAAGATTATTTGACCCTTCTAGTTGAAGATATAATAAAGGTAAATATCAAGACTCTATCAGACCTAAAATGGATAAAATTAGGTGCATCCTTCACTGAGGAGGAACATGAAGTTTTTATAGCTCTGTTGAGAGAATTTATAGATATCTTTACATGGGCCTATTCTGACATACTAGGTTTAGACCTCACCTTGGTTATACACCACCTTGTGGTTAATCTTGATGCCAAATTAGTGACATAAAAGCTACATAAGATACATCCTCGCATTGCTATATTGGTAAAGAAAGAGTTGGAAAAAATCTTAAAAGTAGGATATATCTGATCTATTGACTACATACAATGGATCTCTAATGCAGTACCTATTAGTAAAAAGCTTGAAGGGATCAAAATTTGTACTGAATTTTGAGATATCAATAAAGATTATCCTAAAGATGATTTTCCCTTGCCTAATATTAACATGATCATCAACTCCATGGCTAGTTATGAAATGCTTTCACTCATGGATGGATTTTTAAGGTACAACCAGATCAAAATATCACCAAAAGACTAACATAAAATAATGCTCACCACTCCATTGGGAACATTTTGTTATTAGGTAATGCCATTTGGCCTTAAGAATGCTAGATCTACATATCAAAGAGCCATGACTATCATAATCTATGATATGATGCATGATATTGTTGAAGACTATGTTGGTGACATATTAGGAAAATCCAAAACTAAAATCAACAATCTAATAGTGCTACGTAATACATTTGAAATATTATAGGAGTAAAAATCTAGAATTAATCCAAAGAAATGTGTGTTAGATGTAACTTTAGAAAAATTACTTGGTTTCATCATGTCTCGTAGAGGTATTGAAGTTAATATGGCTAAAGTGCATGCTAAAATCGAGATGTCACCACCAATTGATTTAAAGCAACTCTATAGTTTACAGGGTAAGATCCAATCAATCCAATGCTTCATCTCTTAATTAGTAGACAAGTGCCACCCATTTACACACATTTTTAAGAAGGGAGTTGCATTTCACTAGGATGATCACTACCAAATATCTTTTCAACAACTCAAAGACTATCTTATTAATCCACCTATTTTATTACATCCTATGCTAGGAAAGCCATTCTTGTTATACCTATCAGCTACTGACCATGCTCTGGGGGCACTCTTGGCTCAACATGATGACAATAGAAATGAGCATGCTATATACTACCTAAATTGTACCTTGGTTACATATGAACATAACTATGCACCTATTGAAAAAGATTGTCTGGCCATGGTCTTCATAACTCAAAAACTACACCATTACATGTTGAATAATAAGACCATGGTCATTTCAAAGGTAGATCCACTCAAATATATGCTATCTAAAATAGCTTTACAAGGTAGAATGGATAAATAGATCATTCTTATTAGTGAGTTTTGACATATAATATGTCAATTAGAAGGAAATCAAGGGACAAGTTCTTACAGATCAACTTACTGAAGCACCTCTCATAGACACAACTACTCACATTTTAATTCTTGATGAATCAATAATAACCATCATTTACACACCCCTTGAGGAGTAGCCTTGAAAACTATATTTGGATGATTTATTTATTGCACATGGATTGGGGGTAGGCCTATTGTTTATTACACCACATGGGGATCTAATCCCGAAATCATTCATAATCAACTTTCTTTATACAAACAACATGGTTGAGTATGAATCACTTATTGCAGGACTTTGATAGGTAGTGCATTGAACATATCTCATCTCCAAGTTTATGGTGATTATCAGTTAATCATCAATCAAGTCACAAATCATTTTTAGATCAAAGATGACAAGCTAATTCCATATAAATCCATGGTCGACACTCTTAAGCAACAAATTTCCAACATACCTTGAGCATATACCAAGGGCTAGTAACAAAATTGTAGATGCCATGGCTACTATTGGCTCTATGATTTGACAAATAGATAAAGCTAGAGAGTATTAGTTCCCCATCAAGAATTTGTCAGCACCAACTCATGAACCTTCAACCATTGTAATGATTTGTGATATTACTGGTCCTAATTCTATCTGGTACTCAGACATTTAAAACTACCTTCATGACCAAGTTATTCAACCTAACCTATCTCAAAAACAAACCAAAGCCTTCATTCATCATTTCACTAATTATAATATACTTGGATCCACCCTTTACCATCATAGTTTTATTGGAACTTTGCTTCATTATTTAACTTTAGCAGAGTCTACACTAACATTAAGAGAAGTACACAAAGGGATATGTGGAGATCATTCGAGTGGGGTAGTATTATCCAAAAAGCTCTTACGTACTAGTTATTATTGGCCAATGATGGACATAGATGATATTGCATATGTAAAAAAGTGTGAAAAATGTCAATGACATGCTAATCTGATTCATGCCCTAGCCAAAAATCTAAAATTGATGTTGATACCATGGCCATTTTCCACATAAGGACTTGAACTCATTGGGAAGATCAACCCCACTTCATCTAATGGCCATAAACATATCCTTACCACCACCAAGTATTTCACTAAGTGGGTTGAAGTTATACCCCTCAATTACGTGACTAGAAATTAAATTTCCAAATTCATCTTCAACCATCTAATTTACTACTATGGTATCCCCTCTGACATCATATCTAAAAAATGAAGGATCATTCAAGAATAAGGATGTAGATCAGCTATGTACTAAATATAACATCACATAACATTTTTTACAACATATTACCTTCAAGGTAATGGTCAAGCTAAAACATCTAACAAAATCATTGTCAATATTCTCAAAAGGATTGTCAATGATGCTAGTCATGATTGGCATCTATAGATATTTCTTACCCTTTGGGCATACCATACCAATCATCATACCCCCAAAAGAGCCACTCCATACTCACTTATTCATGGTACTAAAGCCATCCTTCCCATTAAGGTAAAATTTCCTTAATTTTGCATCTCTTTCAAGTATGTCTTGGATGATCATGACTATCGAGTAGCTCACCTACAAGAGCTAAACCTACTGGATGAAAAATGCACAACTACGCTCAACAATCTTGAAGCATATCAGAATTGACTCAAAGGCCACTATAATTGATGTGTTAAGTATAGAAAATTTGAACTTGGTGATCTTATTCTTAAATAAAACCAAAAGAATTCCATAGCTAAGAAGAAGCATAAAGGAAAATTCAAACCAAACTAGATAGTGCCTTTCATCATTATTGTAGATTATAGATTAGGAACATAATGGCTTTCCACACCAGATGAAGATGAAATTCTTGAGATGATGAATATTATTCATCTCAAGTGATACTATGCTTGAGTTCTAAGGTGTATTATCTATAAGGAACATTTTAGTTATGCCATTTTATCACTATTCTTCTTTTTACAAATATCAACCGTATCCATCCTCTTAGCCATATCCACTTTCCACTTTTGACCTATTAGCCTAATGTGTTCTAAAGCCTAGCCTATTTGACTTTGGTTTTCTCCATTAATTACACATTTTTAGCATCAAGGTATTTGATCAGTTTCATCAAGTCGTTTAAGTACTTCAAATAAATATCATATTTTAGAACAGTGTGATAGAAGTTTTGGTAGTTGCATCCTTTATTTTTTATTCATTTCTTACCACCGATCTTGCTACTAATTATAACCACCTTTGGGAAAATTAGTACCATTGATCTATGCCATTATGTCCTGGTTATAACCACCTATGGGTAAACTAGGGGTAACATTAAGATTTGACATACCAACTTTCTACTTCCTATGTTGTACTATGCCTTTTTATGAACTATGCCTATTTTGTTTGACTCAAGAGAGGATGGTTATACCTAGGTGCAAAATTATCACTTTGACTTGGAATGATCTGATCAAAGTTAGTTAGACCATAAATTTCATTGCCCCATTTAGTGATACCCTAGCTAAAATTGGCACTTGAATTTGTTAGTTTCACATCATTTAGCATGTTTTAGTGTTTTTAAGCCAAATTGTGTATTTTGAATGGAAATTGGCCAAAATCTTGATTAGAGGTTATCAGTGGCTAGTTTTAGGTGTCTATAATTGCATCTTTCATTTTTTATTCCTTTCTTACCACCAATCTTTATACTAATTATAACCACCTTTGGGAAAATTAGTACCATTGATCTATGCCATTGTGTCCTAGTTATGACTATCGATGGGCAAACTAGGGGCAACATTAAGCCTTGACATACCAAATTACCACTTCCTATGTCATATTATGCCTTTTTACCAATCGTGCCTATTTTATTTGAATTGACTACTACACTAGTCAAATTCCTCCATTGTAAGGGTGGAACTATAGTGACTTGAGGTCCTACTCTAGGACTATGTAGGTAGTGCTTGATACTTGTTAAGGTTGGCTCAATCACCCTAAGCCATGCTTTAACTATTTTATGAGTAACCTAAGCCATGCTCTCACTGCTAAGCTATGCTCTTTCCATTTTATGAGAAACCTTAGTTTAAACACTCTCACCATTTTGTGAGATTGAACCATTTAGTGTCTCATCATTCTTGATTGTCTATCCTAACAGGGGTAGCTCCATCTTCTCAATGATTATAACTACCTTTGGGAAAATCATTATGTTATCATACCACATTGCCACTATCAGGGTATAATGCTTATAACTGCATTTGGGTAAACCATTGTACACCATCCCACTTGCATTCTCAATGATTTTGACTACTTTTTCAATATCATTGTGTTTTCACCCCATCATCTTTCCTTTTTTTAGTCCCCTTATTTTTCTTCTTTCTTTTTGAGGGACCATTTACTGACCTACTTGTGCCAACCATTACCTCAAGGGGGCATCGTATAATTAGTTTATCATGATTATATTTGTAATCATGTAGGACATTTTCATTCTTTGAGAATATGTTATTACGCTTATAGCTTACAATGCCTTCCTAAACATGGGCAAACTATAGACACCTAAATTTGGCCACCAATAACCTCCAACTAAGCTTTTAGCCAATTTCTACCCAAAGTGCACAATTTGGCCTAAAAAACACTAAAGCATGCTAAATGATGTGAAAATGACATATTTAAGTGTCAATTTTAGCCAGGGTATCCCTAAATGGGGCAATACAATTTATGGGATAGCTAACTTTGATCAGATCATTTTGAATCAAAATGCTAATTTTACACTTGGGTGTTTTGGATTTCTCTTTTCTGTCAAATCTCTTGCACAAGACATGTATCTTTGTTATTTGTTGTTGATAAAATCCTAAATGGGATAATAGATCCAACACATCTGACATCACCTTCCAATTTTAATTCAATCAAATTTTGTACCAATAACAAGGCATTCTAATCAATTTGAGTAATTTGTGCACAAAGTGCTTAAGCATGCTTAAGAGCTAATTAATCTAAATCAAGGCCTAATTAATAATTTAATGGAAACTTGTTGAAATCTTATTTTTGGAAATGAATATTGAATATCTGCATCATCAAGTGACCTCATTTCTTGGGAAGACATCCCTAGGCCATAAATGCCATAAATATCAGGGTCATGCCTCCCATGCCTCATCAAAGCCCTCCATTCTTCTTAATTGCTCCTCTATCCCAAATATTGATGAGACTATTTATCAATTTTAATTGCATAATTGGATTAATCCTTGTTATCTAAGAATTTGACTCAAGAGGAGATGGTTAGTATGGTGTTAGTTCCAAAATGAAAACAAAATGAAATAAACACACTAATATCATAACATCTCTAAGCCTAGACACTAGGGAGAGCTTAGTTAACAAAATAAAATGACAAACACAACTAGAAAGTAAGGAATCAAACACAATAATTCTTTCACCTTCTTTAGATGCTTCAAATGCCTTTGTAATGGTGGCTTACTCAGTTTGTGCTCATGAAGTCCTTGGCAATGGAAGCTTGACAACCTCCATATCTCCTTGGCAGCTTTGGCTTGTGGCTTGGCTTGGCTTGAAATTAATTTGTCATGGTAACACTATTTTATTGAAGCTTTTATAAGCATTCTTGAATTATAAATTTGCACTAATTAAGCTTAGAAATGATGTTGTGAGGCCTCCTATTTATAGATTTTTAGATTTAATTAGAACCAACCTCAACCATCCATCTAAAGATTGAGATGTGTAGTTAAGGATCAATTCAATTTTTAGAATTAAATTTGTAATTATCCTCATCATGACATTAGAAGAAGGGGCAATTAAGAGACATGGAGGGCATCATGGAAGGCGTTGATGAGGTAGGGGAGATATGAATCTTGATATTTATATCATTTATGGACTAAGGATGTATTTTTAAGAAATGAGGTCACTTGATGATGCAAATATTCAATATTCATTTCCAAAACAAATTATTCAACAAGTTTTCATGGAATTTTTGATTAAGCCTTGATTTGGGTTAATTACCTCTTAGGCATGATTAAGCACATTATGCACAAATTACCAAAATTGATCAGAATGCCTTGTTATTGATCCTAAATTTGATTGGATTGGAATTAGAAATCACTATCATATGCACTAGAATTATATTCCTATTTAGGATGTTGACAAAAAAAATAACAAAGGAATGAGTTTTGTGCAAAAGATTTGATAGGAAAGAGTAGTCCAAAGCATGCAGGTGCAAATTTGGAATTTTGACTCAAAATGATCTGATTAAAGTTAGCTGACCCATAAATTGCATTGCCCCATTTAGGGACACCCAGGCCAAAATCAGCATTTGAATATGTTAGCTTCACATCATTTTATGTGTTTTAGTGTTTTTAGGCCAAATTATGCATTTTGGGTAAAAATTGGTCAAAATCCTAGTTGGAGGTTATTGGTAGCTAGTTTTAGGTGTCTATAGTTTGCCCCTATTTGAGAAGGCATTACAAGCTATAAGCATAGTAAGATATTCTCAAAGAATGAGAAATGGCCTGTATGCCAAAAAAAAGATGATGGTCTAGAACAAAGCTCCAAATGGTTTTTGGGAAGCCTATGATGATGCCCCCTCGAGGGAGTGGCCATCACATTTATTAATGGATGGTCCTTTGAAAATAAACAAGAAAAAAGGCAGAATTAACTCGTGGTTGAGATTAATCTAAATGAGAAAATACTTGTAGGCATTGATGTAAAAAAGATGTTGATTTGCCCAAAGTTATTTATAATCAGGAATAAAAGTCAAAATAATGATTTTCCCATAGATGGTTATAATCATTAAGAGACCTTGATTGGATAAAGATGATTGTGCCCTAGTTAGGGTTAATTATCAATCATAACTCAAGGATATAACCTAGAATATAGATTAAAGATGAGTGGGTGAAAATTAATGAAATAAAAGAATAAGATTGATCTGTATAATGATTTAGTTCTACCTTCCAATGAGGAGATGTTCATCTTGATTAAAATTGATACAACTAGAATGGTCATTGGGTTGATTTGATCAAGGGTGGGATGGAAGGATTTTCCAAGGTGCCAATGTGCTAAGGAGAAACTTTTATGGCTCTATTGATTGTAGACCTTATTGAAGCTAAGTTTTGTTGTAGCATGTGATGGTAGGTTTCATGATAGAACACCATAAAGACTATCCCAAAATATGCATAAGGACTGACTCTCGATCCAATAAACACTTGAAAATAATGCACCAATTATAAAAACCATGATGACAATGTTAACATATGAATATAGATAGACTCAAGAATAATGTTGTAAAGAATCACCCAATTAACACATATAGACTAAGTCAATGCAATAGTGATGAAAGAAAAGAAACATGCAAGTGAATAAAGAAACAAACAAATAGAAAAACAAACAAACAAACAACCTAAAATAAATAAACAAATAGAAAACCTAAAAAGTAAAATCAAAAGAAAGCATTCTAACAATGATAATGCCCCCGTAAAGTGGATCGAGGATAATTGACTAGGCTTAGACATGACAAATATTTTTGGATTTTTGAAATATTATGAATGTTTTTGGAATTTTAAGGTATCTTAACTTGTTAGAGAATGACAAGATACCTCCTCTCAAAATGGTGAGTGTTTGGCTTAGGTTTCTCACAAAATGGTGAGAGCGTATGGAAAGGGGGACTAAGGTGACCTTGACATGTATTGAACATGACCCACATAGTCCTAAAATGACCTCAAGTCATAATAATTACCTCCACACAAAAGGTGGGGAAAAACCAACTAGGTCCCAACAAGTTCTCAAATCTGGTAAATAGCCAATCAAATGAAACTAGTAATGGTAAGGTGATATGGCAATGTATGGTAAACAAGTGTTGACCCTAGTTTGCCCATAGGTGGTTATAACTAGGATATAATATCATAGGTTAATGACACTAATTTTACCATAGGTAGTTATAATTAGTATCAAGACTGGTAAAACATTGATTTGCCCATAGGTGGTTATAATCAAGCTCACATAAACAAACTTGATGGGATGACATATATCTTGCCAGATCAACTATCACACTACTTTCATAGACTGTAATTGTAAACATGGATTGGATTGATTATTGAAACCTAATTGGAATCCCCCTAAAAAAGGTGTGAGAAGAACCAAAGTAATCAAGATCAAAACATGATTGGATAGGATGACTAAAAATAGGCTTTGGTTTAATAGGAATGGAATGATAGGATGGTATAGTCTTGCTAAGGATAAAGATGGTTTTTGATAGATTAGATAAAATGGTAAGAGGATTGCTCCCAAGTGATGGGATAAATGGCTAGGTACTATGACAATGGAAAATGGATATGTAACAATGGCAATGGTATGGTATGGTACATGTTTTTGGCTTGGATGTGATTTTTGACTATGTTGTTCTTATTGATGGGGAGATGAACATCCTAATCAACAAATGATATAAATATAATACTTGATCATGTTAATTTCTATCCTACATCTCATCTAAATAACTACTATGTTAAGAAATTGATGCATATTTGGTTGTTGAGAATGATGTTATGATCTTCATTCACCGTTGATTTTAATTCCTTCAAACATTGAGACAAGGTATCCTTTTAGCCTCTACAATGGAAAGTGTGGCCATGGATGGTAAACAAGGACAAATAATGGATGGTAGGTTTGATTTTGAAATGGAATGGAAAATGATAATGAAATGTATAATGGTGGGGAAATAAATGAATATCAAGACTTTTAGTCACACGTAATGTTGTTGATGTTAGATTCAACATATTTTTGGTTGTGATGGGGCCAAAAACTTGTTCTCTAGATAAGACCATTAAATTTTTCTATTATTTGATCTTGAGAGTAGCTACCATCTGATTAGGTTGTAGATTGGAAGCTATTTTAATTTGATCTTTGATATTATCTTTAGTAAACAATGAAGAATTTTTATGCTTAGCTATTGGTGACTCAAAGATGTTTTCACCAATGAAATTGTCTTGATTGTCCCATAACACCTTCGAGAAGGTTTTACTAATGAACATTGGATTTTTACTTTGATTGTCTTCTAGCACTTCTAAAAAAGTGTCACTAAAAGAGGTTGAGTTTGATCTTTGCTTATCCCCTAGTGCCTTCAAAAAGGTGTCACTAGGAGAGTGCTCTTATACTACATGAATGTGGTCTTGGCCTCCTTGCTCTTCTTCAACTGTTATATCACCATGGATGCAATTTAATAAAGTGTGATTCTATCAGTCCTAATTAACACTTGTGGGAGATGGAATGTTAATAATATTGGTTTTAATAGATCGATAGATGAATATGTTGATGGTAATGGCTTATGGAATAGATCTATTCCATATGGGAGATGGCTTGTGGGAGATGACTAGCTCATCAGAGTGAGACTCCTCAACAATTGGTATAAGATCAATAGGCAATTCATCATAGGTTAACTTATCACAAATGGTTGGTTATAAAAAAAACATCTTGGATTGGTTGGTTATTTTGGCCTTGGTTTCCAATGAGTTAGAAGATACCAGTTTTGAATACAGTTTAGTCTTTAATGGATTAGATTGATTGAGGTTTGGTTGGGATTGGTACTAGATGAGGAATGAATCATGGTTGGATAATGTTAGGGCATTAAGGATCATGACTGATCACATGAGCTAAAGGATAAAGTCCTGAGATGGTAACGATAGGGTGGTGTGGAGCATGATTACTCACACAAGCTAAAGGACTAGGTCCTAGAATTATGGAGGTTGGGTGTTATAGAGCTTGGTTGCTTGTATAAGCCAAAGGACTAGGTCTAGGAATGGTAATGGTCTTCCTTAGATATTGTATAGCTTGATAGCTTGTATAATCCAAAGGAGGGTTAGGGGTAGTCGATGATTAGATAACAAAAGGGCATCATGAAACTTGATTTCTTGCACAAGCAAAAGCATCCAAGTCTTCCTCATTAACCATATCATCCCAGGCATGAATTGGCTCATAAGATGGTTCTTGACTATGTTCCATGTACTGATTATTAGAAAGAGGGTATGGATCTATATCCCAAATAACATTATTTGTAGTTGGGTCTTCAAAGTTCTCCTCATAAGCCTCTTCATACCAATTAAGGTCTTAATTTAGATCGTAAGTTGTTTTGTGACTTTATTCCCATGAATGATTAATATGAGGTGGATAGAAATCTATCTCACAAACCATATTAACATCATTGGGGTCTTGACAAAAGCCATAAAAGTCATTTTGTGTGGCCATTTTATCATAAGTTAGATTGTAAGTGACTCCACCATAAGTGTAGTGAGACATATCCATATAAATGATGAAATCTCCAAAAATAAAAAGACTTAGAGTTATACAAACTCTGAAAAACTATGTCTGAAGGACAAATGGTTCAAACATGGTCTAACTTGGTCGAAGGGGTGGAGCTGTATCTCCAATATGGTCTGAAAGTGGAGCTATATCTCCAAAATTATTTGTGCTAAGACTTGGCATAAAAAACCTAACATCAAACATCTAACATCAAATGTTACATGCACAAAAGGTCAAGCATCTATATAAAAATTGGTATGTCAAAGGTCTAGGTCAAAGCGTTCCAAACAAGGTCTAAACCAGGAAAGGGAAAATTTGAGTTGCTAAGTCTTTTGTCCAAACATGGAGTCAAAAGCTAGGCTCAAAAAAATAGGCATATACTAGGACTTTTGTCCAAATGACATCAAAATCTAGACTTGAAACAAATGCTGATGTGATTTGCTTTAATCTAATGAGTTTAGAGACAAATTTGACATAAACCCCACACATGGAATCAAACATAAACATGATCAATTGGCATAAGACATAAGACAAAAGGCTCTTTGAGAAAGGTTGTGTTCTCCTAAATAAATTCACAAACAATGATAAGAATAAGTATTAAATAAATAAACCATCAATAGTTTTCAATTTTGGGTAATTGATTAATCAAAGTTATGAAACCCAAAAGAGAAATATCTGTGTACTAGCCCCATGAATTGAGGCTTAAACAAAAATCAATCAATGTTTGGATCCAAACTTAACAAGGCTAATTGAAAACTTAACATTGAAAACTAGGATTAGACCAAATAGGCTAGACAAGATTGGACAACATGACGACACAAGATAGAGGTCCAAATGGTATACAAAAAATGGTTTGAAACAAATGGTTTTTTGGCACAAGGTAAACTAGTCTTGAAATAAATTGAGCAGCCTAATAGTGTAAGCATGGTTGAATGATGTGGTTAATGTTATGTTTCAAAAGACTCAAAGGGACAAATGGTTTGACATGATTTGGGTAGCATAAAACTACCCTCTGTAACTCAAATGACACACATAAAAATAATTTTAGCAAAAATTTCAAGGCACAAGTGTGGTGTAAAATGGCTAGTATAATGCCTCTTTAGACAAAAGATTGACATATAGACAAATTGGTTTTGACATGGATTATACATAAATAAATAAGTTTTAGTATCAAAACATACCAAGAAAATAATGACCAAAATACATTAAGTATAATCATCCAAATCCTAGCAAGGGTATGGTAAAATGGGGTTGACTAAAACTAGCAAGGTTTCGATCATTCTAGGGGAAATAATTGCATAATGAATTTCACACCAAACAATGAAAAAGAAAAGCATGGATTTTGGGTCTATATCACTTGACTTATTGAAAAAAGGTCTAGTCATTTTTGTAACCACTACATCTTGTTGTTCTCTCAGTGTAGTGCAATGTCTAAAGTGCCACTACATCCCGTGTGCAACCCCAAATGAGCCAAATGAAGTTAATGCTAGGAGATGAAACCCCGGGTCAAAGATTACCTAAAAAACTTGTGGGAGGTGATGAAATCCCCCTCATAAGCCAAGATACATAAAAATAAATCATGTAAGTAGAAAGACTTTAGGGTCATTTTCAAGGTCACCCAAACTTTGATGAGTTTTTAAGGAGTGCTTTACATGACTTTCTTTCTAAGACTTGGACTAGGCTACTTGCAATAGGAATGGTGCTTTTGATTCAAAGGGTTCCCTATAGAAGAAAAATGGAAAAGCATACACATAACATACCTCTTTTTTCTAAACAATATTTAATTAAACAACTATTGTAAATAAAAATTGACAAGTGTGTTCAATTTTAAGCCCAAAATGGAATATTTGGTGGTGTTCATTTGACCCCTTGGTCTTAGTTGCAAAATTTGAAAACATTCACCAAAAACACCTAGAATTCTTTGTTAAACACCAAAACAAAGTTCCTAATCAAATTTTAAGCATGCAAAAGTGATTTAAACATGTTTTGAACAAATATCCTATTTGGTCCTACAATAAAATTATTAGCATGTCTTTTAGATTTGAAGCTCTTTTGAGTTTGAAATAACAAACTTTGAAAACATAGCTCTTGGGTCTATGTTTTTAGAAAAAACATAGTGACCAACATTGGTCAATACCATTGATGTTAGTTATGGCCAACCAAGATTTAACTGATGTCATTTCTACTGACTGATGTCAGTTAAGCCAAGTAACCGATGTCAATATTTCTATCGATGTCGGTTACTGTGTAAAAATTGTGGCAACCAAAAATGGCAAAATAAAGTTATAAAATCAATTTACAAGAGTTTTGAGAGCTTAAATAAGTATTTTAAAGTTGTAAAAGGATCTCCTTCATGTGTAGGATGCATCTAGTCCCACCAGGCATGCCATTATGTGATTTAAGAATTTGACTCAAGAGAGGATGATTAGTATGGTGTTAGTTCCAAAATAAGAACAAAATGAAATAAACACACTAATAGCATAACATCTCTAGGCATAGACACTAGAAAGAGCTTAGTTAAAAAAAGAAAATGACAAACACAACTAGAAAGCAAGGAATCAAACAAAATAATTCCTTCAGCTTCCTTGGATGCTCCAAATGCCTTTGTAATTGTGGCTTGATCGGTTTGTGCTCATGAAGTCCTTGACAATGGAGGCTTGACAACCTCCATCTCTCCTTGGCACCTTTGGCTTGTGGCTTGGCTTGGATTGGAATCAATTTTGCATGGTAACAATAGTTTCTTGAAGCTTTTGGAAATGATCTTGCATTATAACTTTACACTAATTAAGCTTAGAAATGATGTTGCGAGGCCTTTTATTTATAGATTTTTGGATTTGATCAGAACCAACCTTAATCATCTATCTCAAGATTAAGATGTGTGGTTGAGGATTAATTCAATTTTTGGAATTAATTTTATAATTATCCTCATCATGACATTGGAATAAGGGGAAATTAAGAGGCATGGAGGGCATCATGAAAGGCATTGATGAGGCATGGGAGGCATAAATCTTGATATTTATGGAATTTATGGCCTAGGGATGTCTTCCCAAGAAATGAGGCCACTTGATGATGTAGATATTCAATATTTATTTCCAAAATAAATTGTTCAACAAGTTTCCATAGAATTTTTGGTTAGGCCTTGGTTTGGTTTAATTAGTTCTTAGGTAAGATTAAGCACATTGTGCACAAATTACCCAAATTGATCAGAATGCCTTGTTATTGGTCCTAAATTTGACTAGATTAGAATTGGAAGTCACTATTAGATGCATTGGAATTGTATTCCAATTTGGGATGTTTCTAATAACAAATAACAAAGGCACAAGTTTTATGCAAAATATTTGATAGGAAAGAGCAATCTAGAAGACATAGGTACAAATTTGGCATTTTAACTTGAAATGAACCGATCAAATTTAGTTGGACCATAAATTGAATTTCCTTATTTAGGGATACCCTATCCAAAATTGGCATTTGAATATTTCAGGTTTACATCATTTGCATGTTTTAGTGTTTTTAGGCTAAATTGTGCATTTTGGGTAGAAATTGGTCAAAAACCTAGTTGGAGGTTATCGGCGGCCAGTTTTAGGTGTCTACAATCCTTAGCCACACATCTCAATCTTGAGATGGATGGTTCAGGTTGATTCTGATCAATCTAAAAAATCTATAAATAGAGAGGCCATGAACTTCATTTCCAATGTATTTTGATGTAAAGTTATAATGCATAAATATCTTCAAGAAGCCATTGCAATTAGTGTTACCATGTCAAATTGATTCCAAGCCAAGCCAAGTCACAAGCCAAAAGTGCTAAGGAGAGATGGAGGTAGCCAAACTTCCATTGCTAAGGACTTTATGAGCATAAGTTGATCAAACCACTAAAACAAGCATTTTGGAGCATCCAAGGAAGGTAAAAGAGAGTTTTTTTTGCATTTTAGTTGTGTTTTTTATTCATGTTTGTTAACTAAGCTCTCCCTAGTGTCTAGGCCAAGAGATGTTATGCCAGTTAGTGTGTTTCTTCATTTTTTTTCATTTTGAAACTAATACCATACTAAGCATCCTCTCTTGAGTCAAATTCATAGATCACAGGTGCTATGTAAACAACATGGACTTAAGTTTCAAAAAGCACTACATTAGTTTTGAAAATTTTGATCAATGCATTATCATCCTGTTAGATCAAGCACATGGGCCCACATACATAGAGACTATTAGTGTGGATGAAGATATTAAACACATCTACAACATCATAGTTAGAAATGGTGAGCATCATGATCCTACTCCTAATGGAATCCTTTGATTGATGAACACATACTCATTTTTTGATACTACAAGTAATGCTTATTTATTATATCCATGATGACTATGACTTCACTAGAAGAATGTATGGTGTCATTGGAATTTTTGAGAGCATTCCAGTCCTGTACCATAAATTTTTTCCCCTTACTATTGAAAAAGTCATGCAAGGACCAATTATGATTACACCACTAGAGAGACTTGATGCATATCCTTAGTTTCATGGGTAAATGGAAGTCCATGACTTTATCTAGTAACTTGAAGCCTTTTATGACTGTGATGCTAATCATATACATTCACTACTTCACCATTTTGATGGCACAACTACAAGGTGGTGGGAAACCCATAATGAGTGACTTATTTATGGGATCAAGTACACTCTACTTTACATCATTGATTTGATCATGATGACTATGTCTAAGGTACAATTAGCTATAATGGAGTATGAGAACCCAAAACATACATAGAAGCTTGTGAAACCATGTGGAGGGTTGAAGAATCTTTTTTACCCAAGTACCTATGGGTACATTATTTTTATGGCACCTTATGTACCTGGGCTAGAACATGGTATGTTAATAAATAATGATATTTGGGTACCTATTTTTGGCATCTATTGAAAAATAACATGATCTTGGTGTTGTTTTACTCATCTTGGAGGGTGGATTTGAGATTAACTCTCCAAGCCATACATGAAGTAGTTGTTGGTGACCTTAGTCCCATCAAAGATTGGCTACAAAATATACATGATGTACTAGAAGCATGTTTGGTTATACTTAATGATCCATTTGAGTAGTCCATCCCCACACTAAAACTTATCCTTAATCAGGCATGCTATGAAGAAATTTTCAAAGGGAAGAAAAAAAAGTGTTTCATGTTGATGAAGGTGAAGGGTATAACCCACTTGACCCATTGATAAATCATTTGGATGTCCCTATAGACTATGGTTATTTAACTATTTGTGATACTAGTCCTAATGTAACCACTCATACTCAGAACCTCTTCAAACTATCTAGTGTAATACCATCAAAAAGAAAGAACCAACGATAGCTATTATGGGTAACTACTGGTTTGATATGGATATGTCAAACATGTTTGAGTTATTAAAAGAATATCAAGATGTTTTCAAAATGAGTTATAGTGAAATGAAAGGTATTTATCCATATTTAGGCAAAATGTATATCAAATTGGTTGAAGGTGCTCAACCAGTCAAGAAACAAATGTATATAATGAATCCAAATTTACATAGATGGGTGAAAGAGTAAACTGATAATATGCTATACACTATATTGATAACCCCAAATAATGAATCTAAGTGGGTCAGCCCTATGATCATAAGTATACATAAAGATAGGTACATTAAAATTTTCATTAACTATCAAATACTTAATTCATCTTGCATTATTGATCCTTTTCCAATACCATTCACAAAATAAATCCTTGAAGGCATCCTAGGGTGTGAAATTTATACTTTCATAGATGGATTCTATAGGTACCATCAAGTCCATATCTGTAAGGAGGATTTACCTAAGATTAAATTTGTTACTAAATGGGGATATTTTTCATATACCATCATGTCATTTGGGTTGAAAAATTCACCTACTATATTCTCTTGTATAGCTATTGAGGCCTTTACAGAATTCATCCATAAATTCCTTTAGGTTTATTTGGATGATTGGATAGTCTACGACTTAGTAAAGGACCATTTTATAATCTAAGGATTATGCTTGAGCATTTTTGAGTGCTTCAAATTTCACTTAATATAAATAAATGTATTTTTTCTACACCATTTGGTGTTCTTCTAGGTCATATTATTTGCAAAGATGGACTTTTAGTAGACCTTGCTAAGGTAGATGTCATTCTTCATATACTAATGTTGACATCTTAGTGCAAGGTGGACATATTTACAGGACATACAGGGTACTATAAAAAATTCATCCAAGGATATGTAAGGATTGCCATGCCCTTAGAGGAACTTTTGAAACATAATGAACATTTTATTTGGACCTACTCTTGCCAAGAATCCTTTGAGGACTTAAAGGAATAACTCATCATTACACCAATTCTCTAGTTCCTTAATTGGAAAAACCCATTCCATATCCATGTTGATTCTTATGGAATGTCTATTGGTGAAATCTTTACATAACCTAGTGAAGGTCACCTTGATTAGCCCATATATTTTTCTAGTAGAAAACTTACTCTAGCTAAGAAGAATTACACCACAATAAAGTGTGATTTACTTTCCATGGTTTATGATTTACAAAATTTTTGACAATAATTTTTTGAAACTCTTTTTGTGTTCTATACAAACCATGAAGCTTTAAAATATATAGTTAATAAATCTATGTTACATGTCTACACCTACCGCTAGATTGTATTGTTCTAAAAATTACAATTCTCTATCATGGTCAAACTAGGAACTACCAAGTATGATCTTAACCATCTTTCCCTAATTAACTATAGAGAACTAGTGCACACCATTAAAGATGACATACCTAATGTATAACTATTTCATGTTTTACATGTGCCTGAAGAGTTATAAGATATAGTAGCTTTCTTAACTACTGGTGTAGTGCCAAATTCTTTTAGTCCATAGGCTAAGAGGCAACTAATCATCAATGTTTGACCATTACAACTCATTGGAGGAGACCTCTATAAGCTTGGATAAGATGAAATAATTCAATGGTGTGTCTTGAAACATGAATAACTTGAAGTACTTTGTGAGGTTCATGAAGGAATTATTGGTGGACACTATAATGGTGAGGCTAATACATGAAAAATACTACTAGCTTGACTATGGTGGCCTACCATTTTTCATGATACCAAGCTATATGTTAAACAATGTGATAATTTCAAGTGTTTGGGGAAACCAATAATAGGGATTCCATGCCATTATGCCTTATTTTGATTCAAAAATCATTTGAGAAATGGCCAATTGATTTTATCAGCTCGATCAACCCAACTGACTGATGTAAAAATTCTCATTATATCATTACAATAACTGATTATCTCATGCACTGGGATTAGGCCACACTGATAAGGGATTGTACTATAGCCACCATTATGTTCTTTATATGGGAACATTTCATAATCTATTTTTGCTATCCATTAAGTTTTACTAGTGATTGTAGTACACATTTCCTCAATGAGACTATCCATGCCTTACTTGATGAGTTCATTATTTACCACCACAAGACAACACCATATCATCACTAAGACAACGAAACTATTGAAACATTCAATAAAATTTTAGCCACAACACTTACAAAGATTTATAATATTGGTTGTATTGAATGGGATGATCGGGTGTCTACTATACTTTAGGCTTACTAATCAACTTATAAGTTCCTCAACAAGAGTATACCCTTAAATTTTGAATTCAAAATAGAAGAAATTATTCTAATTAAATTATTAGTACCATAGATTGACATTGCACACATTAGATAATTAGTTGAGGAGATGTTTATGTGCTTTATTACGGTTGGATGAAGCCTATTTCATAACATTCACCCTACCAGTGCTTATCATTTACAAAGATTAGATGGCCAATTTCTTCTTTATTACTAAAATGGTAGTTATCTTAGGCCATATTTATATTCTTAAAGTTTAGTTCATTTGTATCATAAGGCATATGCCATTAGTTTAGAATTTTTTGTTTTCAATAATAGTGTTGCCTTAGTCACACATAACTATATTTTATTTTAGGCTATTTTTTAACTTTGTAATTATTATTTCATTGAGGACCACGATGAAAATTTAGTGTGGGGTGATAGGTGTTACATGTATTGAGAAAAGGTCCATGTGTTGGGTATTATAAGGATGCATGAGCAAGTTAAAAATTCCTAAGATAAAGATTCCTACCAATAATATGACTATTCAAAGTGTTTAATATATATCATACTATCTAAAGAAAATAATGAGATAATACATTCCATTAATATAAAGGGATAAGTGGTTGTGATAAGCATGTCAACATTGTGTCATGATTATACCATTAAAATCATTTATGATGAAAAGTGATAGTCAAATAAAGGATACTACTGAAATTCACTCATTACAAGAAGTGATGGTAAAGAGAGGGGGTAGTAAATTCAATTTTTCCACTCAAGCCTATAAAAAGGATTTAAGGGCTCATTTTAAACTTTATCTTTTCTTTTTTTTGAGTTTCTATAGAGCTGAAAATAAAACTAAGTCCAGACAATTCCAAAACAAGTGTAAAGCATCAAATTCTTATTCATTAGCTATTAATAAAGATCTTAACTAAGTAATCAAGTGTAAATTATCTAACCTTGAAGCATGAATAATAAAATTGGTAGTTACAAGTTGTCAAGCGTCGAAGTAGGAAAGCCAAGTCCCTTCCACTGCAAACACATATTCATTTGGGAATATTGGATATCTGAACCTCAAGCTTCAGGGTCTATAGAGGATGATTTGATCTAATAAGAAGTACCAAATAAGTGATCCACTACCAACCATTATAAAGGAGGAATAACCATGTGTTGGGGGGAATTTTTATTGATCAGAGAAGAAACACATAAGAAATAGAGTGAGTGTACAAAAAGAGAAGAATCCAGAATGGTGCACTAAATAAATAAGAAGGCACAAATACCTCCACCTCTATCATTGATGATAGAAGATATTTAGTACTAAAAAATGGTGTTACATATAAATTGGGTATCAAAATTACCCACCTATACCTTTTTTAATTATAACCACCACCAACTAGGAAATAAGGTTGAACTACATAGTGACTACTGGGTTGAGCACTAAAATACTAGAAGTGAATTGGTATTTGACCTAAAAATATTCAATGCCTTGGACTCTACATGGATTTTCTATTTATTTAACCTTTCATATTTTGTAAAATTAGTGGAATAAATAATTTTTTTCTTTTGCACATTTAGGATGTCTTTATTTATTTTACTAGGCACTGCATTAAGATTACACTTGAAAGAATAAGTGTAAGGGTTATAATGCTTTGGAATAGATATTGAAATTAACTTGGAAGACTTGGAAGAGATGAATAAGATAACAATGATTCTTGAGTAATGAAATTAGGGCCATGCCATGCACATTAATAACTTTCAAGACCCTACCCTTTGAGTAGTAACATGTATTATTATGACCAAGATCAGTGGCATTGATCAATAAAAAGAGGTGGAAATGGATAACTTATTCATCACCCATCAGGTAATTGAGAGGCTAAAGTATAATTGGGAAATGTATTTTACCAACAAAATCATATTAGACATGGAGAGGACCCATTGGATACCAGGCCATAGATTCTTATAGGGGTTATTTCTTTTATTGATGGTGTTTGATGAAATCAATGTACCTAATTACACCTATGACATGCTAAAATAGGCATACCCACCAGAGTACAAGTCCCCAACATAGAGCTATAAGGCATTCACATGTCCTAGTTATATCACTTTGACATTTAAAATCAAGATGAAGTTATGGTATGAAGGAGTGAAGGAGGCCTTTAGAAATAAATGGAACATCCCTAAGGACTTGCCCATCCATGTTGGTGAGCAATCCCAATTTGCTATGAAACAACATTTTTATCTATTCTATATCAAAATAGACCCCTTTAAATAGCTTTTATCTTGGTTGAATTTCCCCTATGCCTTCACAACATAGCACTTCATCAATTTGGTGAAAAACATATATGATGCACAACCCCTCACCCTAAAAGCTAACCATATTAACTTGGATATTCACACTCTCTGAAAGATGTATGGTTACCCTAGTAAGAATCCATATAGGAAAAAACATGAGACTAAGAGAATAGACATCAAGGTTAAACATACCGTAGTTAGAGAAGCTATTCATAATTTGTTTTATATGTTGCAACCCAAAAATAAATCTTTAAGAGGCAAAAAGCATACAGGAGAAAAGGTTCCACTTGTACCACCATTTAATAAGAAGAAGTGAGCTAGGCATGATGCTAGCACAAGTTCATGGATAAAACCACTAAAACAACTAATAACTACCCAACAATCACCACTAAGGGTTCCACCAACAAGGGCCTCCCCATTAAGGGCTTCACCACTAAGGGCCTCCCTACTAAGGGATCTTCTAAAAAGTGTACCACCACTGAGGGTTTCTCCTAAAAAAAATCATTCGAAAGATAACCTGAGGGTTTAGTGCCATTACCCCCAACCAATCCATTGGAGAAGGAAGAGTTTGTGAGTCATCAAGAATAATTGGAGGAGTTTGATTCAAAAATGATACCCTACTTGGTGCAAGAGGAAGAGACCATCCTTGATGAGGCATAATTGAATATTGAAGATCCACTTGGTGAAAAGGGGGCTGGTTTTAACACAAAACAAATTAGTGGCATGGATATTGGAAACACTTATTTAGTCCTAGATATAGATGCCAATATCCTTGAGTAGGATCCCTTCAAAAAGAAGAAGCTAACTGACTCCAAAGTTTAAGCCCACCAACTTGTGTGCTCAGTACCAAATAGGCATGCCAAATAAAATGCTATATTTATATTCCCATTTCCATCCACAAGATGTAACTATTAATACTAGGCATTAGGTGTCCTTATTTTTGGATATATATAATGAATAATTCCATTTTGAAATACATCTAGATATCCTAATTTTTGATACTCAAGCAATGACACTACCCACTCTAGTTTGAGTTGATCCCTAATAGATCTCTCCCATATAAGCTAGCACCACATTTTTGAAAATGGCCTTTGAAGTTGTGCAGTAGAATATACTTTCAGATTTTGATGCATGCAAATTAGATAAGAAACATGTCTAGGTGGTGTCAATGTACGATAAGGAATTTGTCACTTGAAAGGTGCTTGAAGAGGAAGTTGCCACACTGAAGCAAAAAATAGAAGAAGCCATAATAGCCAAAGTAAAAACTTTAAATTTATGTAAAAAAAATTGGTCTAAGAACCAACATTGGCAAATGGGGTCCCTTTGGAGGGAGAAACCATTGATAAGTTGAGAACCCTTGTAAATCTTCTATTAAATTAGTGTAAGGAACAATATGTGCCTAGGAATGAATCATTATAGGTGGATAAGCAATTTATAGAAGTAGTATAAGTTTGCAGATATGCCCTCAAAAGAGTTGGGGAATTAATCCCCATTTTTGATAGGATTTTTGAGAAACTGGCATGGCCCAATAAAATCTTGGAGGCTCAACTCAAGGTAAAAGAGTCTCAACGATAGTAATTGGTGGATGTCACCCTTGTAATCAAAGATCACATGAAGCATGATAAGGAATTTAAGGATGCAGAGACTATAGAGGAAACAATAAATGTGCATTGGAAACAATTAAATTCAAATTTTGTAGCTCTCTAAAGATAGGTTATACAAGAAGTCACTTCGCTTGAAGAGGTTTAAAAAGATGTTACTACATCCCTCAACCAATTGGTTAATAAGGCAAAAAAGTGTGCTAATCAAATCAAGGAGATAAAAAAGTTTAAGGAGGTGATCATAGAAATAACAGATAAGATATTGTAGAAAAGTATTTGTCAAGGGGTGTAAGGTTGTCTTAGTTGGTTCTAGACTCATTACAACTAGGTGCAAGCATGGGATATTCTTATAGTGCTCAACATTTTATGCTCGATTGTGTTGGAATCAATTCACATAAGGCACATGCCTTATTCACTCACTTGAATCAAAATAGAGAAAGAATTGGGGCCTACATTGGGCTAGTTGTGCCATGGTACAAATCATCAATTTTAGGACTTGGTCAATTCAAAAGAGGGATTAAGTAGATCCCTTGGCACAAGTTTTTCATGGACTAGGCTTGGTAGTCTATAGGCACAAACTCATTTGGGGAACTAGTCTTAGAGTCATAAGGGTTCAAGCCTTTATTAAACTAATCCTAGCATCATATGGGTTCTAGATGGGTCAAAAGGTTACTTTTTGGTTTAATTGCTCACACTAGGCTCAAGCTTCTTAGCAAAGGAAGGAACATTTGGAATAGACTCTCTCTACACATATGCTATTTATAAAAGATATGCTAATGTTGTTAATATTATAGGGACACCATTAATGACATGATCCACAAGCTTAAAAACAACATTCTTAACATAAATATATGAAAATTATAGCATTATAACCATTGTGCATTTAAATATCAATACTAAGGAAGTATAAACCAAAAACATTGTATGATATGCAATAAAATTCTTCATTAATCAAAGTTAAAATATATAACAAAGTCCATAATACTTAAAATTAGAGTATATGCTTAACTTAAAATACTTAATGGCCTAGAGGCTCACAAGTGAGATTAGGAACTACAAATGGATCCTTGATGGCATCCATGCTACTCAAGGATATAATGAAAGCATATTATAATGTATCCAAAACCAATTCTTCATATCTTCACTACATCAATTTGCATCTCTCTACTTCACTGGTTCAAGATCCTTTTATAGCCTACAAGAACATTTTTGTCTAGGGTGGAGTGCACATGTGAAGTGCCTTGCTAGAGCCTTAGTGATAATTCTTCCATATCCATCACTTTTTGAGATTTATGCTATAGTTTACACATATAATCCAACCTAGAATATTCCCTAGGATTCCTAGAAGTAGTTAATCACCTACCAGCTAGCACAAGGTGGTACTGATTCCTCTAGTTGGCACCAAGATGCCAAAATAAAAATCATAATTCTAAGTGATTGCCTTATGAAAATGTGTCCATCATGATGGTGTGAGTCCCATGCTTATAAAAATATGATCCCAACATTTCCCCATACAAAATTGATAGTTCATCTTCAGACTAGTCTATCAAAGCCTTTGGCACATAGAATTTGGGTGCACTTTCCTTAAGCTCAACACTGAAGTCCTTAAATCCCTTGATAGTGAGATTGATTTCCTTAGAGATGATATATTTTTTAGTGGAGGTGATGCTAAGCACAAGCACATAATTCTTTTCCACTTCCTTCCTAAAGGCCTCTAGACTTGCCTTAGCCTTTATCACAACCCCCATCCAAGATTGCTCCTTGATCATAGGACTTAGTCTAAAAGCAACATAAGAGTGATTCCAAGTACTATTATTGGTCCTTTATCTAGGTTCTTAATGAATTGACCTTACTCATTATATGTGAGTGCTTTGAAATACTTATATAATACACCTGTGTCATCAACTTCTCCTTTTCCTCCTTTGCCTATTTAAGGCATGTGTTTATGACTAATGATTGGTTATAAAAACTCAAGAAGATGGCATTGGTTTCATCTACACACTCCTATAAATTTTAAAATAGGTCCTCCACCTATTTGAGCTTAGTAATAATCTCTTTCTATAGCATAACACATGGATCTTCTTATTCTTCTTGCACCAGATCTAGTTTCATGCTTGGGAGTATTTGCTCCACTATCACACATATTTTATCAACCTGAAAGAGGTTTGAAGTATACACACTACCTAAAAAGGATTATTTGGATATCTCTATGTGCTTACATAGCTGATGTAGCTTGAATTTCATGGCTTTCACTTCATCTTTAGAATCCTTACAAAGATTCTTCCATTTTGTTTGTCTATCTTTATGTGCTCACATAGCTGATGTAGCTTGAATTTCATGGCTTTCACTTCATCTTTAGAATCCTTACAAAGATTCTTTCATTTTATTTCCCTACCATTATTGATGATATTTTTGTGTATAACTTCAATGGTTATCTGAATAAGATCATC